>DWTU01000071.1:0-24680 GCA_018251515.1 Cecropterus confusis | reverse complement strand
GGCGGTTAGCTTGTCGCCTCTATTCTCCGGGAGGTGAGTCTGTGGCGAGATATTGTTTACGTGTAAGTTGACGATCGGGATCGGGACAATTGAGGCATCTTGTCGTCGTTGTCCTTAGTACAGGTTTATTACGTTCCCTCAAAACGACATTGTTTACGTTTTCGCTTATTCCGTCCATGCAGTGTATGGGCGAGAACGTAAATTGTGATCGTTATGAGGAATTTTAGTAACTTGTACTGAGGACAGGTGTTTATAAGTCACGGAAATATACGCATTATATATTATATACATATGTGTGAGTCAATATGTATTACGTCAAGTTAATTGTCAGTCGTTTGTTTCGCCAACTAGAATCCACACGCTTGTGATATCTTGGTCCCTTCACGCATGGAAATTATCATTTAAGTACTATGTTGGTACTATCTTTTCGATACGAATAAATGGTGCTGTCTTTGGATTTTAAACTACTGTGTGGAAAGTTAAGTAGATAGAAAAATATTACTGTTTCCTTTCTAATCTTTCGTATGTCATTTTAGAAATGTTTTAACTATGTATAATTTTCAAAGAGGCTGCTTTCGAATTATAAGTTGAAAAGATCTAGTGGCTAAGTGTAGATAGGTATACTCAATATTATACTAGTGATTTGGTTCCAGTTTTCTCCTTTTGGTTCTAAGTATATACCTAAAGGTATTTAGTTTTAAATATCCTTTCGAGTACCACCTCGATAGTACCCGCGGCGTCCTATCGGGGAAATTTATATTTTTTTATACAAAGATTAATACTAGGTAGGTATATAACGACTACTATGCTTCTTATTCCTGCGCCAACTATGTTATATCAGATGTCTTATTATTTATCATGTTGAATTATATCGAATTTGTTCAATTATGTACATGAAATATACGAATTAATGTGATGAATAGCTGGTTGTTTTATTGAGTTCACCGAGAACCTATTGAAACCCATATGAAGAATCCCCTAAATATAATATTATACAAAAATGTCTATTCCTATTGTAATCTAAATATAACACTTTTTTTAAAGCAATTAAGGTCTTTGAAGGTTTAAAGGTCACCGAAACATTTTAACTGCAGCAAGATGAAATGAGAGCTAAAAAGAATAAAAGATATAAAGGTATCTGCATCGAGCTCGCTTAGCAGGGAGTGCATTATAACCTCATTCCTCTGTAATTAGCATACTTAATTAGCGGAAGACGGCTGATCTAATTAATAAGGCGACGCGACGGCGAGTGCTCTAATACCCGCTATTATCTCGCTTCGAATATAAGTAGCTTCCGTAAAAGTTCCGTAGCTCAGTTCATACATTTCTTATAAAAGTCATTTCAAAGGAAACTACAAGCAAGTTACACTATACAGTCTATATACTTAGTCTTTCCATAAATATTGTTACAAAGAAAAACAATATTTTTTTATTCTTTTTATACGTTACATTTATTATTATCACAGTGTGTTAGCTTAATACATAAAACCATTATATTGAGTTGAGGTCAGTTATCAATAGCAGCACGCACTCTTTCTGGGAAAATCTTTCACTGCCAATCGTATATTATATTGCTATTGTATAGTATTGTATATATGTAATCGTTTAGTATATTGTTTTAGTGACTCCAATTTATCATGGCGTTTAGAGCAAGCCTTACTTTCTAAAACTGACCATAAATCATAATCCAGTGAAGATCAGGACTAAATGACGATCTTCAGCAATGAGGAAGTCTGGAACGTTCGTTTGTAATCAAGATTGGGTGGGTCAAGCTTATAACCCAAAACAGAGTCTTACTGAAAGGACCATTCTTGGTTATTGAACATGGTGTTGTGAAGGCCGTTAATTACCTTTCCAAGAGTGGTATTTGTGCCGATATGTTGATACCTTCTGACAAAAATATGGCTTATTCTTTCTCACGCTCACATCGAATAGTAAAATCAGTAATAATGTTTATACGAGACTTTAGTTGTACTTATATTCTTGTTTTGTTGGAGATACCGGCTATTTAAAAAAGGGTCACCGATGAACTTTTTTTGTTTTTCATTAAAGTATTAAGTACTTTCATTGCCGGCCTTAAATATGGGAATATTTTACATTGCAAATTTTTAATAAGTTTTGAGAAACCACAATTTTCCAATTTGACATGTGACAACACACTGATATGAATAACAACGTGTTTACAGTATTTATGTACATTTGACTCCTATGAGACTTCTAGATGGGTTTAGCTCGATAGAAACACGTATTTCATCACCTTGCGCGTCGTAAATTTCAGACAAACAGCGGTGTGTAGGTAGGCCCTAGGTATTTAGACTATCTCGGCTTGTTCAGAAGATATCCTGTTTGCTCAGTGCCTCCACGAGTCCTTGACGTGTTTATTTGCGTCCCGGTCAGTGGACACAGTGTTAACAAGTTCAGGTATAGATAACTTCGTGATTTTGATTATATTATAATATTTGTTATCTTCCGCCTCTATTATGATTTGCAATTTAATTGATTTGCATTATATTAGAGTAGGGTTTCTTATTGGTAGTTATGGTGCAGTCCTCGTAAAGCCACATTTGTATTTGAGGGTCTCGCATAATCATTGAATATAAGGTAATAGTACATTCAATGCTGTGAGTACTACTATATTTGTGACATGTAACATCAGTAAGGCTATATTAACATTTATTTTATATTCTACACAGTACATAACATTTTAGGAAAAAATATGCATTTTTTGTATCAAGAATACTCGTATTTACACACTTAATACTCCGTGCATATCGTATTTAATCAGACGATAGATATACATAAGATGTGAATTGTGATGCAAATATTCGCTCACCAGAGACCCACGGTTCGTTTTCAATGAATGCGTCCGCACAGCCACCGTCGTGTTTGTTCGAATTCTATCCGCCCATCCTAAGTCGCCCGAGCTGTTCCATTGTACACATAGATATGGAGTGAATGTATATAATGAAATTAAGTATGTAAGATTGATAATATCGATATAAAATAGTGGTCATCAAGAAGAATGGAGGGCCTCTATAGAACAAATTTTGGTCATAGTCCATCAAACGTGATCTTTCACTTTCTTTTTTAAAAATATGGAGAAATCTCAAGCACTTATATCGAAGGTTATTGGGATCTGAGACCAGATCATTCGCGTGCAATTACAATGATTATACCGTAATGCGATTGTTGTGTATAATAGTATTGATAAGGCGAACTCAATATCAGTCTTAACTGACTTATTAGTAGATGGTACTTAAGAATTTACGATTTTCTTTATTTCCAATTTGTATTTAAAATAATCTCTAAATACAATTTAATATACTTAAATAATTCTTTAAATAGTCCGTCAAGATTTACTTTTTCATACAACAAAAATATTATTGAGGCTGTACACATTATTTCAACCAAAAGTATCCCTACTACAAGATTTAAGAAGTTACCCGTATTCTCTTCTTACCGTAAAATAAATTAAGTGAAAAACATCATGAATATTCCGCGAGAAACAATTTTATCTCATGGGAGCTTTTAAGAAGATAAAAAATAAATAGTTAATACAGAAAGAGCGACGGTCGCGTGAGAGTTCCCTCCATCTTGTAAACCCGTCTACGGCGGGCGCACGCATACGTAGCGTCTCGTAGCATCTCTACGACGTCTTGCTACGCTGTAGTCGCACCGGCACTCTCGTAGATTACTTGGACATGATAAAGAACGTATCATTCGTTTTAATATTGTGGTACAATTTGAATGGACGTTGCTTCGATCTACCAATCAGAATAATAATAAATAAAGGACTGGACTTATTTTTAATTACATTTGACTTGTAATGAAAAATAAATGCAGTCCAGTCCTTTTAACTTGACTAGATATTACATACGTTGTACATTTAATATATTTTTAATTTCATGTAATAGTATTAACGAACAATTTGATGACGATCAAACATTATAAAATTTAACGATTACGTTTAAAAACATTATATCTTATGTTTAATGTACATTTTCTGAAAAATTAACTTATATTTCATTTAATTCTGTATATTATAATAACAAATGTCTGTACCATTTGTGTCATTAAATTATGATTTACATAAAGTTAAATAAGATCAAGTTAAATTCTACGGCCCGACTTTGTCGAGTTAAATATTTGCGATCATAAGTAAATCCTGTAACCCCGGACTTACATCGATAATGCCGGCCGCGACATAATGCTCGTGGCCTGCAGCTGCCTGCGGCGTATAATCTGCTTTGTTTAGCGATTATCTTAACGCGGATAATCCCGCCATCCCGGCGTCCCGGCGCCCGGCGTCCCGCGGCCCGCGCGGCTGCGTGCTAACGGCGACGCGTAAACTGTGTTTGCTGTTGCATACAATCTCCTAATTATCATGATTTATAAAGAGATCATAATATAAATAAGCTTTTTAATATACTTATGGGACCGTGGCTTTGTGTTTCATTATCATTATAGTATATTAACAGTTTTGTAATATAAAATGAAAGACATTGATTCAAATATATCTTTTCTGTATACAGTTTACAAATTGTTTCATGAAATTTAACGTGTATTATGACTTAAGGAAGTAACTTAAGAATAATTATGGACAGACTGCTGCATACCATTCATCCTTAAGTTTAAATATTACAAACAGTAGTCACAATCTTTGTTTTGATAAAACTCTTGCAAAACTCAAAAACATTTCATACACTTGTTCAATTAAGTATATTGTCACAATTTAATTTAGGAGTCTTATTGCAATGTTGTTTAGTCTAATACCTACTGCGTTACAACTCTACGTTAATAAACAAAATTGGCTGCATCCCGAGAGAATACAAACTTTTGATTAGATGAAATACTTCTTCGAGTTTGTTTGTGTCTGAACATTATATAAATTATTTGTTTAGTAAACCGTAATACCTTATAACATAACTTTCTAGGAATTTCTAGTTTACCGTCAAATTACGAACCTCTCGATTGTCGGCGCAGCCAGTTTACATATGGGTTAAAATAGTTATGAAATCTACGTTTGCTATAAAATATTTCAGTTGTCGTTTATTTTCCAAAAATAATGATTATTTATGAATTTAGATATCTGTTCTGGGTATTAGTATACTTTTCTTTGTATCCATGCACCTACAACACAGAAATTCAAGGAGAAAGTGTAGAAAGCGTTATAATTTGAATTTTCAATTTTGTTTTCGACATGGGTCCTTAGTGTTCATTTGCTAGCCGGTGGAAAAGAATTGGTTCTACATACAGCAAAGGAAACGAAAAGGGAGCAAAGGAAGGAAATTGCACCGGAACGACCTCTAGCGGAGGTAATAAGAATACATAGAGTAAATTAGCACGGCGGCACTCGCCCCGAGCGGCGCAAAAATTAAAATGTAAGCCATACTCATTTGCCATTTTATTATTATACCGCTGCTTATCCTTTATGCGCACAAATTATTTTACTGTTTGTTTGTTTTCCACGTGAGAGTAAGCAGCGGTTGCTACATTGGGGCGCTCATAGCTCTGACGCTGGCTATTTGCATGGATTTACAAAATTGTAAAACACCAAGCCGGTCGGCATTTGATCTTTTAATACGTGTGTCGATTAAGTCGCCTTTTAGAACGTTTTTACGTTCCAACCTGTATACGGGACTCCCTGTGTCTTTCAGGAATACGACACAATAATGGTAGAACTTTTTGTTTTAATGCGATATAAATACGCATCAATTTTATTAATTATTTAATAATTATAATTAATTTAGGCTTCAATTCAAATTCCAAATGCACGCGACATTGCTTGACTTTGTACATCAGTTAAGGTCTGTTATTATGGCTACATCGTCTGTTTAATAATATGTACTAAGTTTTTTTTATAATATGGAACTAGCAAACGAGCATGCAGCCCATGGACACCTGTAATCAACCCGAGGTAAGATCAGAGACTCACTTAAGCCACAGATGCGCTGCTACTACTGCCTCCCTTATCACACCCTTCAGGCCAGAACACAGCAGCGCTACACTGCTGTTATTAGGCAGAAATAGGTGTGGCGGTGGTGCTTCTGGAGTCGAACCATAAAAAGTGCTACCATCTTCAAAATCTCTATGTCTCTAATCTCTATATAATATGACTTATACGCGTATTATATATACTATATAAACAAAACAGACAAACCCTCTGAGTTTCTTGGCGGATCTTCTCAGTTGAGGTCGTGTTTAAACCGGCAGTAGTTTAAAAAAAACTTTTTTGTAATTTTTAAGAGTCCATTAGGCTTATACAAAATAAAGACAATTCATATCATTTCATGGTAGGAGGTGTTAAATTCTGGGTATTTCATAGCCAGGGTGAAGTGCGGATAGTAGGCGGGCAGGGTTTATAACGGTGGTGATAGCGCGCGCCCGGGGCGTCGCGACGCGGCGAGCGGCTACCGGTACATGTTTACAAAGACAAACTAAATTTAACAATCACATTATTAATATTTTCCTCTTATAAAACATAATGATATAAAGCCGTTTTACCCGACTGCGTAGGAGGTTTTTCGAGTGTATGTTAATTTCATTGTCATGCGCAATCTCCTAAAATGCGTTAAATAATTGAATTACTGCAAAAATAAAATATCCGACTGCTAATTTCAGGTTTAGCAGTCAGGTTTTTTGTAAACACTCATAATATACATAAATTAGGGTTTCCTTAAGGCCCAAGACTGTTAAAACTGAAAATTCGTAAGCGAATATTATTTACGGGACTTGATTTTAACTAGATTTTATGAACTCGTTCACAACTTAGCGGACTTGTTTATAACGGTAGGTATTTATTACCTGTGCTTGATAATGGATGCGCAGCTTAATTGCCGCGCGAGGTAAATGTAGCAGTTAACCGCCTTCGAAGGCGGCAATTAAAAACTTGCACCACTTTGTCGGGATCCCGTTCATGGTTCGGCTCCAATAGTTCGTTAGAGGCTGCGATCTTACTTGCACTAAGCGTTGAAAGTCTTTAAACTGCTTCGATAATCACTTTGTCCTTTACAGAGTTCCTCGGTTTAAAACTTAGCTCCGTAGTTAATATTTAGTAATTAATTAACAAAATATATGTGTAATAAGTGTCCATCAACTTTTTGAGTCCTGAAGAATGCTGGGCTCATTATTGCCAACTCAATTTTTTAGCCTTAAAACTGACTAATTTCTTAAAGGAAATGTTTTCAAGTCGAGAGAAGATTTCAAATTATGCCAGCAAAAGATGTACACGCATATTCGTAAAATTTTTGCTTAAAGGATTTTCACGACTCTGATAAGAATACCCGAGTTGCTGGTAGCTTTAGCAACAATCATTCGACATTATGACTTAATTTTAGAGTATGACGACAGCTATGACTTTATTTTGGAGTCAATTCTTACAAAATTGAGTCAAGTTTTTTATAACACAGTTTCGTTCATCACTGTACCTCTGAGAATTAGGTTGGAATGTCTCGATCAAGTATGATTTCTTTACCTGAACTTTAAAACCTGAAGGCAGAAATAGGTATAGCGAAGGTGTTTCAGAAGTTCAACCTAAAATTGCTCAACCATCTTTAAAATAAAAAAAAAAAAAATGTAGGACGCATTTAAATAGAGGTAACAGAAGTAAATATTTTTTACGTTTTACTTCGGTCAAGTTACAGGTAACCTGCAGTGTATTTATCATTTGACGCGTTTAAAACATAACACCTACGATGTACCTAGAACGTACTAAAATGTTTACTGTCACATCTCATATATCGCTGGGTTTATTGGAGAGCAATTTAAATATGAATGCAGATAGAATAGCGAAGGCTCGGCAGCGTGTGCGCGGCGGCCGCCGCCCGCCCTTTATCCAATTCCGTTTTGCATAAACTGTTTACAGCGAACCGGCGATAGTGCGTCTTTTGACACGACCCGCGAGCACGACCTTCGAGCGAGGTGAGGAGACCTCGCTCGAAGAATTTCAAATTGAATATCCACGATATTCTTTATTATCCCTCAATGGCCGTGTCCGTCAGTTTCGTTATTTAAGCATTTTTTTCTTATGTGAGATCTACTCACCAGCTGAGATATAATTGTGTCAAGTCTAAATAAAATTTTATTACCAATATACATATTGCCATTAATTTCTTAAATTAATAATAAATTGCTTGATTATGAAAGACTGATTTCAGTTAAAGTTGATATTTATTCACTTGTTGAAAATTGTTTACGTTTGTTTTATTGCATATTATATAAAAGGCTTTTTATTTTAAAATGATATGGTTCGGAATGGCTCCTGGAACTTTGCACGGTAGTGGGCGCGACTTTTTGATGACGGCATAGGTGATCCACCACCTGAATAATTTTAACAATAATGAGAAATTTGCTGCACAAAATTAGAATAGTGGGTTACCTTTAAAAACTACCACTTATTATTGTAATAAAACAAAGTACCTAATCAGCAAATGTACCGCCCTCATGAGCGTTGAAAGTTCAAAAAGCAAATAATCAGATTATCTAAACAAATGTAGAGAAATGAGTTATCTTTGTTGTTCCCCCCGCCCCCTTCCCCGCCGCGGCGTCTCGTGGCGAGTGATATAAAGTTAAGCAATAAGTATTACAAAGCTGAGTGTTTGCTCGCACAATATGCGAGGAGTTGGCGCACATTACGCGAACAATCCTCGGGTAAACAAATTAGTTGCGGCGAACTTGCTCCGCGCCGTTTACACAAGCGCGGATCCCGGCTACATTCACATTTAATAATAAATTCACCGAGAGAACATATTCTCTGTATAAAACTTTGTACAAGCACGTATTCCCGCTAATTCGCTTAGGGCGTTGGTGAAATTTTAATGTCAGCGCCATCTAGCGAGCGCCGTCGAATTAGCATCGTTGAGCGGCTCAGATACGAAATGAACATCGGCCTAATGAAGTTACATTCCAAACTTAAGAGCCACTTAATCCCGGAAAAATCCTGGGCTTAAGAGATTGCTTTTACGAGATCTCATCAAAGGCCAACAATAATGGAATTTATGCGATAATAAAAAGTCAATAGGCTCTAATTAAACATACCTGCGCAGTAAATAGCTAAAGGGCACTATTCCGTCATTCCTGTAAAAAAATCGATACCGGTTAGTGAAAACGGTATAATATAAATTATAAGAGATTTTTTATGCTTTTAAGCTACCTGGTCAAATTTAATACATGGACGACTTAATGTTTACCCTACTTTTTGCGACAAGAATGTTATTGAAATTTAAAAAAAAAGAATAATTTAGTTAAAACCAGAAGAGAGATTGTATATGTATCTGGAAGCATACAATTTTAATATAAGCAAGTAATCTTGAATATGTCACTATTTACGAAAACGCAGTGTAATACTTAAAGTCAGTATCTCCAGCAATTGTATACAATAATAAATGAGAACAATGCTTTTGGTTTGACACCTAGTTTTGGCATCGAACTTCAAAGAACTAGTACATAGTTGTCTAAAGGCAAAAGTTGCAAAGTGAGTCGGGGCGGATGTCGCGGGTCGAAATGTTGTTACGAGTATGTATAGAGATGTCGCGGAACGCGATCGCAGGGCTGCGGGCGCGCCCTACACATATGATGAGGGAAATTGCAATTGGAAGGCAACTCTATTTTTTATATTCCACTAATTAGTACAGGGGCTTGGTTATGGGAAGATCCATAACTAGACGAGGCTTAAACCACAACCCTACTGATATGTGCCACGTCTGACGTCGCTTAACATTTTGAGTATATTTTGATGTATGAAGTTTGGAAGGTATGGAGGAAAGCGAGCTTATATGCATTCAAAATAAATAAAATTGTTAAAATATATATATATGTTACAGTTGTACCAAAACAGTGTAAATGTTAAGTTTTTGTGACTTAATGTTATGTCTTACATATCAAATTCATTGCAGTTTTATATACGCTCTTTATGATGTGTAATTGTGAATAATTTTGTAATAATATCATGTAATCTTTTTATATATTCGACAACCCTACGAAGAGCTACAAGTTACAAATTTTGTAGGAAAGGGTAGCGTGAAAGCACTCGGGGCGAACAAGGCTGCCAAAGACGATGCCTTTCAGTTCGCCCCGCGGCCAACTGCTTCATTCTAGCATTGTGAGGTCTAATTATACTGGATAATTCCCATATGTACGAGTACTGAAATGGTTTCATCACTGCATATATTGTGATTCCATATAATTAAGTTTTATTTTTTAGCGTGAGTGCGTTTGTTTACTGTCATCGGTTCCTTCTGCGAACATTACTTTTCGCTCCGGTTTGCGCATTTCTTTCTACCACGAACATGCTAAAAGTGGAAACATCCTCTTGATATATTCACGAGACATCATGGCATGGGGTTTTCCATAATGTTGCCAAAATTTTGTTTTGATTTTATGCAATCTCGTATTGCAAATGAGACAGTGAAGTCTTTCTGGTGATGAGTTTGCCATATCATTTATTTAAACAGTAATAAGTTTTAAAAAAGTCAAACTAATACCTCATTTTTAATGACAACTGTTTCGCAGCATGTTTTCAAACCAACACCCTATGCATGTCTGAATAGAATTCTACATACGTTCCCTCAATAATCAGTGAAACCGTACACACAGTGAATCCAAATTACAAACAACAGTTTACAATAACAAAGAAAACTGTGTTAAAACACGACAATCTGTGAGAACTTACAAACGAGCAAAGCTGAATGGCTAGAAATACCATTAAAGTCGGTTCGTTTTCTCCCATTAAAGAGGTCGTGTTGGAAACAAACAGTTCTCCAACGAATAGGGCCGTTACGTCGTAAAAATAATCCGGCGCTCATTGTGGACGCAACTTTTTCTATTTCCTGTGTTCAGGAGTTTCGTGTTGCCAAACTCTTCAGAAACAAATGGCTATTGACTGAATCAATTCGGAAAGGTTGATTAGGTCTTACATTTAGTGTTGTTTACTACGAAAGACCTGAACACAAGAAATACTTACAAGAAGTGAGAAATACGTGTAGCGTAGTGATGTGAGTGGATCTTAGTATTCCACATTAGTTTAATATTGAAGTAGTAAGATAATAGTCATAGTACCCCTGAGACATTTATATCGTCGGCATCATTTATGTGAATATTTGTCATTTATAAAAATACATTGTAGTATTATAAAATAATAACTTCTACATATTCAGCTCACGCAAGTTTCACAAATTAACGTAAATAATTTACTGCTTCCTTTCTTAATTAAATATCTTTGCTAATATTATAGTTCGAGCGCGGTAACGTTCAGTGACTTCTATTTCTACAATGGTGTAAAAATAGTTATACTGTGGTTTGAAAGTGGATTGTAAAGCAGAGATAGCAAAGTGAGTTGTTATAACTTAGTCCTCCAAGTCTTAACTTATTTTTATGGTTAGTCGCAGTTAAGATTTTCATCTTATACTTCACCGGCCGGCAACAAAAACGTAATAACATGATAGACGCTCATTTCTACGTTACTTCTACGGTAATAAGTTTTTGAAGCGTATTTGCTTTATTTAAAAGTTAGCCGCAGCGTTCGGCTTCTAAATCATTGTATAATCGGGCCGTGCCTGCAAGCGCAAATATAGTTAAGTTTTAGGTAAGGTCGTTAGCACACAATTGCCAGGTTGCGCAGGATAGCCGGGACCACCGGGATTAGCCGCGTTAAGATAATCGCTAAACAAAGAAGATTACACGCCTGCGCTCGGCGGCGGCGACAAACATTATGTCGCGAACGGCATTATCGATGTAAGTCCGTTATTAAAGGATTTGAGCAGCATCCTAAATATTTATTGCATCCTGCATCGCAGGAACCAAATATGTAAGGTAAATTAAATGTGCCAGAAGACTTGTCATTAAAATATACGAACATGTCATTAAAATGCACGAATATTTAATTTACAGGCGCTTGTGGTTCGACTCCTAAGGCATTCATTTCTGACTAAAACTAGCAACATTAAGCTGTTCATATCAGAAATTTGAAGGGTAAGTGGTAAGTGGGTGAGTGGGTTTAAGTGGTAAGTGGGACATAGTTATCCGAGGTGTTCTAACTTAGTTCTCAGTTATGTTAATCTTTTCATGTTTTAGAAAGATTTTGTCGTATTTTTGTTAGGTTAGGAAATATACTTGAACTATTTGTATGTTATCGGAGAGTCGTGAAGCAAATCCAATATTGTCTATTTTATTGCATCATGTCTGCGGGCGGCGGGGCCCCGGCGCCACCGCGGTGCCTGACCGACGCCGCGCCGGATCTCAGGAAATACCTTTTTAGGTAACGCTAACATTGGTATTTAGTCAAAATATATTTGTCAGTCAAAAAATAAAAATGCAAAAACTAAAGATGAATGAAGTATGGGTTTGATGTGTACTAAGTTATTTCTGGTCACTTACTATAAGGGGGACTGAATGGCCATTTGTTATTTACACAATACAAGAAAATAATAGCAAATTTCAAAAATATTTCTTTACCCCAATTAATGCAATTTGAATTGTTTATATTTATTACAACATTTAATATTCATAAAATATTTATAGCTTTAAAATTCACGAGCCGGCTCGAGACCCAGCTTGCAAGTGAACATAATATTATGGTCATAGCTTTTTCTTAAAATATTACAAAGAAGTTAGTTAAAGTAATTAATCTATTAGTAAGCAATCAAAAATATAAAGATTTATTATCACCTTGAACTTCCATTACAGTCAAAATGCAATCACAATACACGTACAGACGTTCCGTATATTTGCCACTGGCATCGCATTTACTCAGCTCCGGAGCGGAGGCTTGGGGCGGCTTAGGGCGGGCGGATTGAATTAGAGCAACACGGCGGCGGCTGTGCGGGCGCATTCATTGAAACCTTGGCCAACAATCGAATGGAGTTTGTATTTGTGATGCCGCTGAGGATTTATAGCTATGCATAAGTAATTTATTTGCACTGATTTTTGAGTGTAGTTACGTACACTTGTGAACGGTGGTATTGGAGGATTATTTAGGTATTTAATACGGCATACGTCAATAAATTATGAATCTTACTAATATTTTTTAATATGTGACGGGCACTCACAATATGCGGTTTTTGAATTTCTTACTAATATTATAAATGCGAAAGTTTGGAAAGATGTATGTGTTTTAGTTCCTTCAAGCAAAAGCTACTGATTGGATTTGGATGATATTTGGCACACATATAGTTTTTACTGCAGTAGTTGAGCTAAACGGGTGGATCCACGGAAAAAAAATCTTAAGTAAATAAAGTTATTATATCTACTATTTATTGAGTTTTTATTATGATTCTCAGTGTTGTGGATGGCATACAATAATAACAGCTTGTAAAAGTAAAATTGAATACATAATCATCCAGATTGCGATTAGTCATCATCAACATTTATCATGACTTGTCTGCCTGGACGGAGATTGACTCAGTAAGTCCCTGCGTGTAAAACCTGCGGATCATCATTTTATGCGTCGGTCGATATTTTATTGAAATTTATTTGTTGTTAAAATGTTATCAAAAATATTTCGTAATACTATGGCGTAACTATAATATCATTAACAAATATCTGAAAGTATACCTACTATGGAAAAAAAGTTAGAGCGGAATGATCATCGCCGCCGCCGTGTAAACAGTTTATGCAAAACTGAATGGGGTATAGGGCGGGTCGCACCGCGCGATCAAATATTCTCGGACTATTTGAATTCATAATAAATTGTTTTTCAGTAGTCTTAAGACGATATGAGTAGGTGAAAGAATGCGCTTAAGCACTAAAATGAGTAGAAAGACTTACACAAGAAGGTCCCACTTAGTACGATCACGCCTATCTGTGGTCAGTATTTTGTGGCATATTTGTGGATAAAATAGTATTTTATCAAATATGTCCCATATATGTCAAATATGTATAAGTGCTGATCCCTTTTTTAGGCTGCTGTGTTATGATTTAAAGAGAGAGATACCAATACCAATAGGCAATCATTTTTACGTAAAAGAAGCACAGAACGATGCCAATTGAATCAACGACCTGATAAAGACAGCGGAAACCTTTGGATATAAAGAGTATAGAGCAAAATGGAGTATCGCCAATTATAATAGGCCTATGTGTCGTAGAGGACCACAATGGTGTAATAGAAAGATGTAAAAAGCCTTTTGTAATATATCATTATTTTACACTCGCTATAAGCTGTAAGAACGTTGTTTAATAGTTAGTCAGTTTTATTTTGTTAGACGTTGAACATACCTTGTACGTCTAAGGTTTCTTAAACGTTGTACTTCGCATAAATTGCTCAAAGACTTCCAATACTTAGTGCAAACTCTCGAAGCATCCCAAACGAACTATCGGAGCCCAACAAAGTGATGCAAGTTTTTAATTGGCGTCTCCGAGGACGGTTAACGGGTACATTTAACTCGTGCGGCAATTAGGCAGCATCCATTATCAACAGCGCAGGTAACGTATCGCTTTATACAAGTTTGCGAACTTAAATAGCGCGACTAAGTACTTTTTAGCTTCAAACATCCACATTGTTGCTGCTACGTACATTGTTCGGCGTTCGGCTTAAGCATTGAAGCTTGGAACTAATACGTGTATTAGGGACGTAAGTAGAAGAATAGGAAGTAACTTACACTTAGCCATAGCGTTATTTTTTATAGTCTTATACTAGAAAAATCTATATATATAAATGGATCCCTATTTCTCTCGGTCACGGCGTCACGAGTGAACAGCTGGATTGATTTCGCTAATTCTTTTTTGTTAAGTTTTTAGTTACATTTCCATTTCCATTTATATATAAATTCATATTACTAAAATTTATACTGTAACGTTATGGCGTTCGACATAACTGTCAGTCTTACTAATTCGAATTCAGAATCTGTAGTTACGACAGGAAATTTCTATCAGGCGGATAGTAAACTGTACAAAACATTATTTATAATATTTTTTACGCGATACTCTAATTCGTCGAATAATTGACGTATTAACATAATGAGTACTTCCACTCCACTTTAAAACCTACCAGGTAATTAGAAGGAAGGTAGGTGGGATGATTTATTTATTGAATTATTATAAAATAGTATTGTTACCTGCTCAATAAACTAAGGCAGATAACGGGACTCCGTTTACGATGACAAAAAGAACGAACTACGGATGAGTACACTTGACACCTTTTACAACTTTTTAGAGAAATCGTAGGCAGCTTTTTTCGTAATATTTCCTCTCTGCAATTCAAGTATGTGATAATAATTATTTTATGCCTACATAACTTCGTAAAATCAAGTGTCTCTGGGACTCTTATTATGTGAGACATCTGTGATCGACTTCAGATAAAACCCTTATTCTATATGAATTTACAGATGTTCATGGGCAGCAGTAACCACTTACTATTAAGTGGACTGCATGCTCGATTGCTGAAAAAAATGGTAGTAGGCCGGAGGTCGACAACTTGCGGCCCCGTTCTTCTCCTTAGAAATTCTGCTGTGTAGTTGAGATTTCTTGGTAAACGTTTTTTCGGCGGCAAGCTTTGGAGTCTACTTTCGAATGTGGCTCGCCGTTACCACAAGGTTGCCGACCGCTGCTGGACAGCTATAATGAATATTGCACGAATAAATGTAATTAAATAATACAACAAATACAGAGAAACAAAGGTTTGTATTCCCAGTAGAAGCTCCAATTCCGTTTATTACGTCGTACGTAGAGCTTATTAGTCAGAAGCAGACTGTAATTTAAGACGAAATTAATTTAATATCGCTGCAAGTTATCAGGTGTCATAATACCTCGTATTTCTACTTCATTAGTCGCGGCACTTTATCAACTGGGAATGGTGTCAGTTAATTAGCACAGAACCAATTAAAAGTAAATATATTTATCTTTTAAATAAGTAATGTAAACAACAGTACGTTTATACATTATACTAGTATATATATTATGATACAGGAGAATAAATATTATTCTTGTTTTCCAAGTAATACTTTTTAGAAGTATTTAGATGTATGGTTTTTGATTAATATCGCGAAATTGATATATTTTATACGTAAGCTTGCTCAAAATAAGAGCTTTTTATTTACAATATTTTGGCCTAATTGCATGGATCTTGCTCACGGCAAAAACGATAGAAAACAGTTTTCTACTTTGCCTGTGACTAAGCGATATTGCTGGTGTGCTATGGTAGCCGTGTGTTTCCCGTGTGATGAACAATGTATGGAAAGACGTAGTAGCGACATATGAGGCGTTCAGATTTATTGGTAATATTTTAGGGCTTCGACTAATTGACCAGACTGATTTTTGAGGGATAGTTGCTAAAGCAACCATTTGTCGCTACTGAGCGTTTATGACGCTACCGCTGGGGCTTTCAATTTATTGCTTGAGTGACCGACGTGCGGAACATGTGTCATATGATTAGATAAATCTTTCAACATATGCTACTAAATGCTTACCGAGTAGTTTGAAAGAAGTTTGACACAATTTTGACAGCCGCGACCGCTACTTAATCGCTAAAGCTACAAGTACCAGCTCACGCGACAGGACTCCATATGGCGGTCAGCTTATGTATTTGTGACAACTTCATATAAGCTCATTTGTATGTGAGGCGTCCATCTTCATCAGGAGTAGCAGCACTCCTGTGATCGACTTCAGATATAATGCCTGTTCTATATGAAGTTACTTACAAATGTCCATGGGCGGAAGTAACCACTTGTCATCAGGTGGACTGCATGCTCGTTTGCGATTTCAACCTGGTGAAAGAACAAGAAATCGCACTATATTTTAAATTTCATATTGCTATAATGATAACAATAAAATATTAACGATTTCACTTTAAAAATTCAAGTCAAGCTACAAATTTACAGAATATCTACGTGGTTCCATAAATAATGTTGATAAATTGCTAGAAGCATTCAGTATCTAACGTTCTAAAGTGAACGTGGAGTTAGAAGTACTCGTGCATGCAGTAACGGCAGTTAATCAACAACTCTAGAAATACAGTTTACAGGAATTGAAGTGGATTTGTGAAATTATTCACAACTCCTGCGAAAGACTCGCGCTGTCATTGCTAAATCGAGTTGAGTGTGGTGTGCGCGCACTGCGGCTCAGGTCGGCCGGACTATATTTCAATATTTATTAAAACGTCATTTGTGATTTCAATAGCAATATACTATTATTTTTAATTCTTCAGCAAGTACGGTTATTTTGTGAGTACTCATTTTTCAAAACGTAATTAAACACTTAATTGATAAAAAATAATCAATATACCCAATTATACGTGAAGCGTATACGTTCAAATTAATGTAGAAAAGAATTACATCACAGAAACATACAATTTATATATCTAATAAATAAGTGTTATAAATAAGTATATTTAATTGTAAATTTTCAAACAAACATTGTTTACACAGAAATTACAAAAATATTAGATGTAATGTATGTCTATGTAAAATGTCTTGTTATTGCTTTTAATATTTTTATTGCTATAAATGCAGCTTAGTCAATTCAACTTCAATTTCTACAATAGGTATTTTTCAATAACTTGAAAATTAATGCACAGACATGAATACATATGAAAGTATTATATGTAAAAACTGTTTTCTAATATGAATGCTATTAAAATATATTATATTAAAATTCAAAACTACTCATATTTATTGTACACACTATTTCACACTGCGGTGAATAACTAGTATAGTTTTTTTTTATTTAGTTACGGTCGAATTTAGATCCTGAAACAGGCAACTGGTACTTAGGATTACGTTCAAATTCATCAATATCAATGATAAATAATACAATTGTATTATTTATCATTGATATTGATTAATTTGAATACTTACACATATAACTGTATTCAACATGTACGCAACATGCAAATAGGCATCCAATAATTGCGAAATTGTTATTAAAGGATTCAAATGATGAATACTTTTCAAATTCACTTTGCCAATATATTTTATGCGTAAAAAGCAGATAATGTTACTCCACAGTGTTCAGCGACGTCACCAGTGGGTACAACTCGTTCGTAGTCTGGAGCCGCGGAAATCTTTCGGAACTGTCAAAAACTTGCGACAAAACTGTAACGGCGCACTGAACCGATTTGCGGACGGAACTTTCTAAGCTCCACCGTATATTATAGCTTTTCATATAATTTCAACTTTGTGTACTGGAATACCTAATAGAAACCTTTTATATCTTCTAAGGCGTAGATTTTTGTTTCTGAGTGTTATACAAATTATCTTTGATTGATGACTGTCGCATGTATATATGTATGTATATAACTGGTTGTACCTATCTCTTTGTCACTTGCCATGATATCCAGGGGAAAAAATCTGAGGAGTTCTTTGACCCCACATCATTATCGCACCACTTACCAAAGGACGAGGCTCTACACCTATTGGACTCCCGGTTGTCCTCCACGGTGGGTTTGCACTTTCTTTTTTGCCACGTTATAGCATTCTAAGAGTGCTATAACGTGGTGTTTTTCAAGAAAGACGCAAAAGGAGTTCTTGTGTAAAATCAGAGATGCATTAGCGACTCTTCTAGTGAAGCAAATTCCTTAAGAGATTGTTTTCCTTAGCTATAAAAAAGAATGGAATCATAAAGCCATCCCTGTTTCACTACACGGATTTCTTTTAGGAGAAAGTTCGGTTAAAGTTAATACTACTGTAAATTTTTTTGGTGACCTTTTAGGCATATACATATATAATTTTTCACGAACGCAAGTGATATGATAATTGTATAATTGATAAGAAATTTTTATATTATAAGAAATATAAATATATGTAATTCGAGTCTCGAATAATTTATAACTTGTGCCTAATAGATACTCCTATCACCTATAGGAGTACACATCACTAAGCATTCACTGCTTGTCTTTCAATACATCGTATGTATGTTAGGCATATGTCCAATCGTTCAGAAGTGAAGGACACAGGATCCGGGATACTGGCTGCATCACAGGATGATATTATTGTTATCTTTCCGCGTGACGGGCCGCGATAAATACACAAGAGGAGGGATCGCATGTAGATGAGCTCTAAACAAATGTTTTCTTTGTTAATGCGCGTGCTATGTTGTGCTTCCACGAATTATTTTGCATACGTTCATGAGTTAGTATTTATATCGTCTGTTAATATGCATTAATGTAGCTTGAACTCTTCATCCTGCTGTCATAATACTATTATGTTTATTTTTTTGTAACAGTGTTCATCAACTGTCAAAGTGTAGCGTACCTTGCAACATAAGTATCTAGTCTCACATTTATTTAAACACGAGTGTTTAGTGAAATTTAAGACGAAATACTATTTTTTTTTATCCGCGTTAAAAACAAGATTAAATGAAACAAAAGAAAAAAAGGGTGATTCGTAGTGTAAGAAGAAAATATTGTATCTGGCAACTTGTACTCATGTAGGCTAAGACAATAAAGGTGATCGGTATAAGTTAGTTAAGGAGTTATGCACACGAGGCGTTACAATTTAGGTTTCATGGGCAACAATATACACGTACCTGTGATCGTGAGCAACATCCGTACATAAGTCTAAACTGTAATTTAGGCATCCGCTAAACAAACAAACCATAGTGCAAGGTTTTCAAAGTATATTAGAAGTTCGAATAATAGCAGTGTTAGGTTCTAATTTGAAGGGTGTGGTAAGGGTGACATACTTATCCAAGTCGTTGCAACTTAGTCTTCAGAGATAGCAACGCATCTAAGGCTGACTTTAGGTAAGACTTTAATTTTATCTGAGGAAGATTACACATTTTTATATATTACGGGTACTGTATTTTTATAAATATAAAAAATGTGTCAATTCCGCGATAATATTAGTCTAAAACTATATGATTACAGATGTCCATGGGAGGCAATGGCCCTTGCTATCAAGTAAACTGCATGCTCGTTTGCTACTTTCCTATTGTAAAATATTTTGTGAAGGATGTGATGTAAATTTAAACTGTGACTCTCGATGCAGTTCAATGTTGGCTGCATAAAGTGATTAAAATTCAATGCACAGACTACAGAGTGGCGAAGTAATCGTGTTAATTGAAGCCGTTGCGTTTGAGCGTTTTGCGTCAGCGGTGCGGAGCCACTGATCGCTCGCTTTATTGCGCGCCAGCCTTACGAAGATGCGAAGCTACTGTTTTACATTTGGTTCTCCGATCGTGTTATTGCTGTTTGAGTTGCCAAATATTGAGAAGTTGTTTTATTTATATTCCAAAATGATGTACTGTATATATGAGATTGTAATACCGAAACTATCTCGAACCGTAGTTGGCATATCTATTTGTTTTTTCATAGATCTTTTTATGTAAATGATTTTACCGTACTTTGTCTATATTACGACTATTACATAGGTTGTAATTGATGTTTAGCTCATAACCAAACGCACATTAAATCTTGGACATTAACAAATATTAAAAACAAGCTTAATAAAACGATTAACAAAGCTAGAACTTTTAACAAAGACGTCGATTATTAAGTTAGTGCAAACGTGGAATTCACAGATTTAGAAAATTTATTTGTAACGATTTTAAAAAGACGAATGTTATATCTCTAGTCCCGGTCTAGGTAGGTATTTATACACTAGTCTTTGTATGTGTATTCATCAAACCATCAACGTCACAGGAAATCGTATTGTGGGTCTATGAATGTAGAAAGCTTCATTTAACTGTTCTATTTTGTCGTCGCTGTTTTATCGTGATAGGTTACGTGACAACAGGATCAATATATCGACGTGTAAGACTTCCATCGTACTGTTTCTAGTAAAGAGTACTTTTTATATTAAAGTTTAGAAGTACATTTTACCACTTAAGATGCTAGTTTTCCGCCTGGTTTTCTGTAAGTGCAACAAAATGGAGCAAAAAGTGAACATTTAAGTGACCGCGACGCGTCCAGCGCTCCGCGGTTCACCTTTACCCTCATTAACCGAGACACACAGTTTACAAAGAACAGTAAGACAATAGAATAAGAAACTAGATAAAACAACATCTTCAACTGTGCAACTTTACCTATTTGTCATAGGTACATAGTGCTGATTTTGGAGTTATTTTTATTAAATATGAATACTTAAAATAGCAAACGAGCATGCAGTCCACCTGATGATAAGTGGCCACTGCCGCCCATGAATATCTGTAATCAATCCCAGATGAGATTGGTCTAATCTAAGGTTAGTCACAGATGCGTTGCGACTCCTGAGTAAGTTGGAACGCCTCGGATAAGTATATCTCCCTTACCATTACCTTCAGATCAGAACACAGCACTGTATAACTTTGCTGTTACTAGACAGAAATAGGTATGGTTGTGGTGCTTTCGGAGTCGAACTGCAATGAGTCCTACCACTCTTCCTGTCCTAATAAGAGATAATAATATAAATTTCTACATGGGTAGATAGACTCATTTGACGATTTAAGTGACGTGAGTTTCATGAACTGCAACAGGTATTCGCTAAGTGGTAGATATCGACCCCTTTTAAAATTGGTTCAAAATAATTACTTAATTATTTTGAAAAAAATACAGGTAGGTTTTTTAAAGTAATTTGGGTATGGATGTCTGAGGTATCAGTTTATTTTGGGAAAAGCCAATTTTTGCCAAAATAGTTTGCGAATCAATAATAATCAATTAAAACAAATATCAAATCAATAGTAACAATACAAATATGTAGAAGAGAATAGTTGTCATTAAATAATTTGATTCATATTCCAATATTGTACCATAATGTAAGGTAATATTGATATTGATTGACATACTGAATGTTTTGCTCTATGTGGGGCCGGTCGGGGCTCCGATGCGGACAATTAGCATTTAGATTAAACAAATAAATGTATGGCGACCTCAGGCGTTATCTTCTTATTTATCGCGCCATTTATTTATTTATGCGCACTGATGTTCGGCTTACGGCGGATTAACGACGCAGTTTTACACTTTATTTTTTTAGACTAGTTTGTAACAGGAGAATTAAATAAACCAGGTCAAAGTCCCTTTTTTAGCGAATTCGTTACACCTATAGTTTGTACTAGCACAGTCCATATATCGTCTATTTATATATTTTTTGCAGTACGCTTTATATACGAATATAGAAAACTTCTGTTTGAGAGATTTGTAACTTTACCGTAAAAGCTTGAATGTAATATTTGTGTACGTTCCCAATATATGTATATTTAGTTTCGATCAGTTTTTTTTCTTATTTCTGGTATTAAAACAGTAGTAACCTAATTATCTAGGTTTTTATATAGGAAACAAATATAACGGCGTGTTTTCATAGATGTATTAACTATATTTATCACGTATGGTCCAGACCTCTCCTGGCTGTGGGGAGATCCATTTATGTCCACCGCTGGGCTAGCGGTAGACATAAAAGAGTTAATTTGGCCTAAAGCGATGATAGGAGAGTTCAAGCAATTTCTCTTACTTGCAAATTCTTTATTTTTTTACTTCAGTCGGAAAATAATCTGTCAGCGAATTATTTTAATTACTGAAACAATCAATTTAAGTAACCCTCATCATTTCGGAATCGTTACCGTTTCCTGACAGTAAGCTGCTAATAATTTTATTTAATTACGGGTAAAAGTGTCCTCTGCCAAAATACTTCTCAGGGCTAACAACTGTCGATTTCCGTTTGGACCCCAATAGTATTTAAGATTTTTTTAAGATTGAAGTAGCAAACGAGCATGCAGACCACCTGATGATCATGCCACCTCGGACATCTGTAAGAAAGTTCGTAGAGAACAGGGGTTGTTTCTGAAGTCAATTAAGATGCATTGCTACTACCGAGGGTCAATATGGTTAACGCATATATATTAAATAAAATATCTTTTCTCCTCTTACCTGAAACTCGGGATTGTCTTTTTTCTTTGTATTAATCTATTTAATCTAATCTAGTTAATCTATTACTAGTACTTGTCAACGGTTTCTCCCTGCCACCGCAGTTTCACCGTAACCACGATTCATGTAACTGGGTCGAAATATCGGCAAAAAGATATTCAAAAACCACATATCATGAGTACGCGTAACATGTTAAGATGTATCAATGCCGCGATAATATTAGTTCAAAATTATACACTATTAATTCGCATTAAAATCTAATCAAAAGTAACTACACCTCAGTTAAATAACAAATTAATCTTTATCAACGACAATCGCAAAGGTTTGGGTGATTGATTTGTTTTTAATTAATATTCTCAATATTCGTTATTGTAAAGCGGTTGAAGAACGATTTGTCTCAATAAGGTTCCATCGTGGAGCCGAGCCAAGAGCCGCCACGGAGCAGGAACGATCGTATTCAATGTGAATTAAGACAACCAAATAAAAGTTCTCCGCCAAAAGTTGCACTGGAGAACTTGTGGCGACGGGTAAGAAAGCGATTCTTGTAAGTGTTTAACGAGTTGCTCTGAGCATTTTTAAATATTTAGATGTTCCATTTTGATTTGGTGAATGAGTAGATTGAGTACATGAGTTGACCACGATGTGTATTTAAAATCTATTACTCTCTACATACTTCAATTATTACTACGAGTATCATTGCAGCTAATGATGATGATAATGATATATTATGGTTCATAGTATAATGTAGTGATTTTATGCCAGCTATTCTAAACAGTTTCATTAAATGCTTTTATAAGCAAAAGTAAAGAAAACATTCCATTTAATTAACGTTTTATATAATAGATACACGATGAATTTTTGTTATAGGAAAAAATAATGGAAATCCGTCTTAATAAATGTCACGAGTTTATGTAATCATTTTTGTATATAATTACATGTCGTATGTAATCTATACAATTAATACATATCACATCATAATTCATATTTGCATTTCCCGAGTCCTTGAAAAATAATCTATGTCAGTAAGCAGCGGGTGGCGCGGGTCGCGGCGTGGCGGCGGGCCAGCGGCAGTCTAGTGCATTCAGGAGACGAGCGCGATCTGACTGAGCGACTGAACCGGATAACTCGCCCTGACGCCAGATAAAACTTCTGAAATGTCACGGCCCACTGAATAGAATACGAGACACTTTAAAGTGTTTTAGATAGTTTTCGATGGCGCTCAATTTTTTATATTGCAGTTAACGGGCGATCCTGACACTTGATGTTAAACGGTCGTAGTTGCTTTTAACTTCGAAATTATGTTGTCTGCTCCGGAACGTGCTTGACACGCTCTATTTTAAATAGGTTCGTTTAGAACTTTTATTCGTATCATATTACATACATAACAGTCCATGTGATCATCGTCGTGGCTACGAATAAGCGGTTTAATGAACTTATGCTTTCGTTTATATTTCAAAGCAGATAATCTTGGAATTGCTATTATGACACTTGTGATTAGATAATAGAAAATATGTGGCGTTGTCGCTGCTACACTTGAAGTACGAAAAATTCTTATCAGACTTGCTGGTCTTGAGTTTTTTTTTTTGGTTAATTCTATGTAAGAAACTATGAGTCCGCTGTGTTCGTGCTTGTCTACTGATAAGAATCATGTCGGATTAAAGCCAATGGTCTAAAAACTGGTAACACGGTTAAAGGAACTGTTAACGGAATTTACTCGTTTCCGAAAGCTAGCGGCCACTTAGTTTAGTTTCGCGTTGCAATGAATTTAAATCATTCTGTCGGTTTATATTTTTCATGTAAAAATTTAAAATATAAACGCATTCGTATATGATTTTAGACTCTGTGGTTTAAGAATTTATTTCTCAAAAGAATATTACATTATTCACTTACTGAGAAATAACATTTTACACACGTAATA
>DWTU01000070.1:0-24764 GCA_018251515.1 Cecropterus confusis | reverse complement strand
AGCCGGGGATAGAACCCGGGACCCACTGCGTGTCAGACCGGTATGGTGACCGCTCCACCACGTGGGTCGTCAAATAAGTGTTGAAGACAAATAAGTGTTGAAGTGGTGCCTCTGAACTCGAACCATGAAGAATTTTATCACTTTTAGATGTATAATATGATAACGTTGCAAATCTGAAAAAGAATGACCCGGAGAAATCTGCGGCAGCTGAACATATCACCAATTCCGGTTTTAACCATTGGATCGAATTGCAAATCTCAGGTGATTTCAGCTAAGCGTCATTACTTTCCACATTTAGTAAGAGAAGCAATAAAGATAAAAAAGTCCTAAGAACTTTAACAGAGAAGATGATTATCATCGTCAACCCATTGTCGTCCCACTGCTGGGGACGGGTCTTCTCCAGAAGGAGTGAGTTTTAGATGATTATAAGGTCTTGCAAACGTGAAATCCAGTGTAATCACTGGATGTATGTAAATCACAAATAGTATGGTGCGTAAGGATACAGTTAGTGTGTCGTTATATGGAATCTAAAAAAGAAAAACAAACGGGACATAGGGTATATAATTGAATCTACCACTAGTGCTTAATAACGGTGTCTCCCGGTCCCCATAGTTACTTGGTCGAAATATCAGGAAAAAATAATTTAAAAAACCGCATGTTGCATTCCGCTATAATATTTGCCTCAAATCATATACCATCAGGTGGACTGCACTCTTGTAACAAGATTTATCAAAAATGTTTATCAAAAAATGCGTAAGGTCAACACGTTATTCTATTTACCAGAAACTTTATTTGTGGTTTCGTTAGGAGCAAATAATGAATGAATACAGAAATGAAAATGCTAAGTAGTATGCAAAACTTACATTATGGTCAATTTGCATGTGACGAGTAAGGTACACGTACAGTACATGAATGAAATTTGGAAGTCGTTGAATTGTTTATGTATTATGCCTGACTCACTGACTTTAAACTATTTTCTTTGAATGTTATTGTTTCGTACTATATGCGTGCCGTTTATGCATACCTTATAAGGTTTCCAGACTTCATAGACCCCATTCAAAATTTAGCTGGCTCCGATTGACCCCCTGCAGGTTCATTTCGACCATATTCCGAAAACTCGACAAAAATGTTGATTGAAACTGAAGATTACGTTTGAATTGACGAACAATAAAGTTCTTTGACATCGATGTTATTACGATTTGACGGTCAAAAAAACTTACGTCACGTCGGTAACGGCACATTCAAGGTGAAGTCAACCCAACATTTTAGTTCTTTACTATCAAAAGTAGATATAATTTTGTGTACCCCTCTAACGAATTGTGGGGGGCCCACGTTTTTTATCACGCCAACGTAGACCCCCGTGGACCCCCGGACCACCTTGGGAACTAAGGATTAAGAAGTAATGTCCAGGGAGATGTCATCGCCACACCTATTTCTAACGTAAGCCAGCTGCTGCGTTTCGGTGGAAGAGTACGTATGCTGTTTGACTTACACTTGCGACCATTTTACTCTGTGGTCGGCTATAGATAGAGACATTTATTATTCTACATGAAATTAATTGATTACAGATTTCAATGGGTGGTAGTAATCAGTTATGGAGAGATGCATGGATCGAATTTCGCTACGAGACATGATGAAATACGTAGGCGAACTAAGCTTACCGACATAGTTCCCAAAATTTACAAGTTGAAGTGGCAATGGGTAGGCTACATCGCTCTCAGGACCGAGAACCGATGGGAAAGAAAAGTCCTCGAGTGGCGACCACGTTTACTCCACTTTATTCAGCCCGTTCCACTCCAATACTCCATTCGATTTTTCGGAAAGTATGTTGAGTTACTGCTAAAAATGCCGTATGTATGTTGCACAAAGTATCAAATTGGAACTATGTTTGTTTATGCCGATGACGGTCAGATGAGCGAGTTTCTTTAATTTACGTCTAATATATGTTTATAAAGATGAGTGTTTTGTGCGTTTTTTCCATCGACCAAGCAACATAGCACGCTCACTTCTTAGTAACGCGCGTATATTACCTATAAGATTATGTGGCTAATGTCTACTTGAATGATATAACACTAAAATGTTGCTCTAAAAATTCCCACCTTGTTTATAATAATAAGATTATAAATAAAGCTAACTGCTATATATTCTTTAAGTTCTTTAAAGAATTACTTCATTATTAGAATCCATTTGTATTTGGAAAATACTTTCTCTAGAATAGGTGCTCTGAGAATACGTAACACTTCTTCACAAAGTCGGTATTTATTTTAAAAATCTATAAACAGTAAGCAGATGACATATGATTTATTTATTCTGCTATATCTAGTAATCATTAAATTATCCATGCCTTACAGTCTCAAAATAAATTTATCTATTTTCCAAGGATTTCTCCATAAGCCCTTTTCTCCACAACGCATCTGTGGTCAACCTCAGGTATAATTCTATCCATCAGCCCTTTGAGGTTCGCTGCTGGACATAAGCCTCCCCTAATGGGGGTTTTTACCAATAGTCAGTCTGCCTGGCATGTGCATTGGTGACTGTAGTACATGCTGACGATACATAGGACAACGCTTCTATTCATACTCGATTTAGTTCCTTTTTGTTTTCGAAGGGGAAACCTTCAAAAGGTACCCGTCGCTGTAGGAGTAACTCCAGCTTATGTGATATTCTTATCCACTAAACCCCCCGGTAGCCCTTCGGCACTGCGAAGAGGACTCCAGGATTTTTAACGAAACGCAACCGGAGTCTAATGAGTTTGTTGGCCTAAGAAATCACCTCTTACGACATCTATGAAGAGAACAGGTTATGTTACTTAACACCTACACCACACGGAATTGCTATAATTATTTTTGAAGTTTATTATAGATAGATATCATGGGCGAAAATGACAAGTTCAATTCAATACAATATTTGCCTCTTTGCTTAAAATGTGAGCAATATTGCTGCAAAAAGGTAAATAAAGCATAAAGTTGTTGCATACAGTATTAATAGTGTAATTTAAATGTAATTTGAATGAATGAACATTGCAGAGCACGCGCCTCTCCACGCGGTGGTGCGTGACGTCACGCGGTCATTATAAGAAAACGGTAAACCCACTGTATTCACTATCAGGCGACCTCGCCCATTTTGCAGGAAACGCAAGTTTAAGAAATGTAGAGAAATCACGGGCGCAGAAACCCAAAAATATTTATTATCTTATATCACGGGCATTAAACATGTAACAAGTTTTTCCTGTCTGAAATTATAAAATTATCAGACATTTTGACAGTAGCTAATTTCGAAAAACCCAATTTAGTTTGCATCATTGTTCGAAAACGGTTTTTCTTGTAATTTGAACGTAGGTACAACTCGACATAAACAAGACGAACTCAGATCTTCGAGGTCAAAATCTTAGTCAATTTAGTGCGAATTTTTTTACATCGTCATACTGAATGGTAATAAAATTAGATGACCTTTAGTTCCATCATCAACCCTCAGAGCAGTGCAATATTGTCTAAATATGAGACGTTATACATTAATTTTATAATATTACAAAAATGGTATAAGAAATACAGTAGCAATGCAATGCAACAACGCTCGAAACACTCAGCATAATAAAATTGATACGGTTAAATGAACACTAAAAAATAAAACGACATTTATTTATAAATGTAAAATTATTTTAAGTAAAATTATAAAATTTATTTAATGTGACCACGAGTTTAATAGATATCTGTCGAAATTATACACGAGATATTTCTTTTTATAAAGATACTCACAGCTTCACTGTAGGATTTTCCCCTGTGTCGTGGGTGCCATGAACTCACAAAGACGAATACACAAACACCCAGACCCCGAACAGAAATATGAACTCATCATTCAGATATCTGTTTGGCCGGGGATCGAACCCGGGACCCACTGCGTGTCAGACCGGTATGGTGACCGCTCCGCCACGTCGTGGGTCGTCAAATTATAAATACAAAAGCCAAATCAATCCTTACAAATCAGTTTACGTAGGAATTTGAACCATGCACTTAGTAATCAAAACTATGTTACCTCATATAATATGTATGTACGTTAGTTGTGGTATCGTTGGTCGAGTAGTGATTTCACCACGTTATTTATTCAGTCGCTTGTCTGTGAGGTTGGAATTTTGTAATCTAGTATTTCCCAAATGGTAGATCGTGGAAATAGCGAAATTTTGGGTGCCGGCTCACTTATATATGAGGCGACCAGCTTAGTCCCCGAAGGTAGCAACGCATCTGTGATCTTAAGATAGAACCCCGGTTCTATATCAAATTGCTTACTAAAATCCATGAGCAACAATAACCACTTACCATCTGGTGGTCGGCGTGCGAGTCTCCTATTTGAATCTAAAAAATAGCATAAAGACGCAATAAATTCGTAAACATCGTTTTGGTAGTAGCGTTTCTTGTACTTTTTAAGGAACCTCATAAGTTAAAATACGCTAAGTCGTTTGCATTGTAAAACGTGCTAAATAAATTAATATACTAACAGAGGCTCAAAAAATATTACACTCCTTTTGATACAATCGGGTAAAAAATACAGAAAAAATACGGAAATTACGTTTGTTACAACACCTGCATTATTATTTACCCTTTTGCAGATATTTTTAAACGGTCGGGGTCATTGATTTTATAATCAGTTATTTAATTCTTATGATTCAAATCTTTAGCGATAGGAAGCAATATTAATTGATAGTGAAGATGTTTCTCAATACAATCATAAACTAAACTATGACGCGATATCCTTGTGATTACTGCGAAAGTAAGGTTGGCACAAGCTGGCACCGGCAGCCTGCCGACTAAGCAGGCTCCAGCGGAATTCCGACGAACTCATATCAGGCGCCATGACATGCAACATTTTGTTCAAAATTTACGCATGACTCCCGTGGAAACTTTTAACAACTTTAAACGTTTGTTTCACAACAAACTGTTTTCCTGTGGACAGTAAATAAATCCAATGTATCTATCAATCCTATAGAAAAACTATTATTAAAGAACACTGCGGTGTTTTATTGTAAATCCTACTAATATCATAAATACGAAAGTTAGTGGGACTATATGTGTATTTTTTACTTTTATTTACTTACACGCAAAAATACTGAATTGATTTGGAAGAAGAGAGAAGAGAAAGAGAAGAGAAGAAATTTGGCGAACAAATAGTTTATGGCCTTCAATAACAGATATGATACTTTACCGTGGGCATGACTCAGACGGCGGGCCGCGGGGAAAGCTAGTTGTTACCTATATTTTAGCAAAAGAAATCGCCATTAAAATATGCTACCGTTATTTAAAAAACTTGTTATTCAAATATGTCCATATACTATCTCTTTTATAAACCCTTCGCCTATAAAGTGATATATCCAAGAAATAATAATATTTATGTTCACTTCTTATTAAAAAAACAATGTACACATTGAATAAAAATGGGTTCTGTGCACGTAAATAAAATTGGGATATGCAAACGTTCCGACATACTTAAGTTGCGCGTTATATAATTCGATAAGTTATTATCGATTGAATAAGATTAGCTGTTAGTATATAAACAAACGCACGATAAATACCACCTGCGTGTTTGAAGGCAATTATAATACAATAAATGTGACATATAAGTGGGTAAATAACACTGACGCGATAGGGCTCGGCGCGAGGCAAATGTAAATCTTTTCCTGTTCTATGAAGGAAGCTGGCGACCGGCGCGAGCGACGAGCGGCGCCGCGCTGTCTGCCACCGCGATTAATGTGGTTGGTAGGGTTGCCACTTATTTTCTTAATAAAAAATGTATATCTTGAAAAAATAGTACTTTTCAAAAAAATATAGTGTTAACATTCTTTATCGTCGTCTCTTTGAAATATCGACTTATATTTTTAGACGTCCGTTTTGTTCGAAATCGTGACATTTGTCTTACCCATGAAAATGTAATATCTTCTTCTTCTTTTATTATAATATTTTGTACTATAAGACAATATGTAGTAAAATGAATTTTTAGTACCCGTGGTACGACTTAAATATATTACCATGCATGACTGACTTAAATATATTACGGTACAGATGGATGTAATATAGGTGACAACCCTAGTTAACGGCGTACCCTGAATATATTGTGTTGCCAAGTTTTTGCCGACAAGATTATATATTAGGCGCTTTAAGGTGACATTGTCTATTCACTATAAAAATATCTTTTTTGTACATAATCTGATCTCTATATTTTGTTGTTTATTTTCGTTTTTGGTTATCGCATTGAGGAATTACGAAAGACATTAGAACTCTTTGTGGATATATCAGGTTGAGTGAGACTCTTATTTAATATATTATTTAAAGGTCCAGGAACATAAAAAACGCACAGGTGCGCCCGTTTTAAAACATATCTTAAATTCCTTTCACGAATAATCCAAATAAACACACATATGACAACTTTCATTCAAATATTTTTTTTAATATTGGGAGTGTCCTGCATTTCCATAATAAACGGTTAACCAAAAAGTCATTCGAAGAAACTAAACCCGAGCTAGCAATACTTGCTCGAAAACGGATATCGCAAATTATTTGCATTACTGGTGAAACAGGTGATTGAACGCAACACTGCTTGTGAATCACTTACATGTTAATGAATTTATCGTACGAGTTCGTTGCAAAAGTAAACGTAATTGATACGTATAACCCGAGTCAATAAATATTAAAAAGACAAAAAATATTGTCTTTTTATATTATGGAAGTCGCAAACGAGCTTATCTGTTTGATGGTAAGTGGCTACTGCCTAATCCGACCTAACCTGTTGGCCATAGGTGAGTTTCTACTCCCGAGGACTAAGTTGAGACGTCCCGGATCAGTATGTCTCCCTAGTCTAAGGTATGTGGCCCTTCAGACCAGAACACAGCAGTGCTCAACAGTAATTACTCAAAAATACGTGTGGCGGTGTTGCCTCTGGAGTCCAACCACACTGAACTCTACCACCTTTAAAACGGTAATCGTTGTGTATGAGTTAACATATATTTACATATACGTGACAAATACATTACCTCTTTCCTTTGGGAAATCGAATAAAAATGTAATTACATTTGATTTGTTAAGAATGTATTTCATGTTTTTATATGTCATGCATGAATATGTTTATTATTAAACATCACAATCCTTCTCCAAAAAAAACCATATGCCGTTATGTACTTCTTAGGTCCATGAATTTTTTTACACGAGGTCCATTTGTGTGAGCAAGGTAGTATGATATCGGCCGTCGTATACGTTATTAAATGACTCGAGTAATAAGTTCACGTCAGATATTGGCGCGTGGCTCGCGCGACGTGGTGTGGTGTCGCGCGACGTAACTTCCGCGCCTCACGTGTAACTGGATTTTACGGTCTATTTCATTGCAATATGATCGTTACGTATTATTTAACTTTAAGGTAAAATGTTGAGCATGTTGAGCTTGATCACCGCATATATGATATTCTTAGAACTTTGTTATTTGGTTGCCCAAGTTTCCTGCGGCGTCATTCACTTCGTCATTAATCATTTATGATGCGTTTTCATGTAAATAAACTGATAAACTGTGGTTTAAGTATTTGTTTCACATTCCGAGATTTATTGAAAAGCGTTTAATGCTTTTCAATGAATCTCGAAATTCTATTTTATTGTAATATGGTGTTTCCTTCCAGTTTAAATAATTAGATATAAAATAATTTTACAGAATGTTTGGTATAGGTAGGTATGAGGAATTCCATACGATTTTACGTATTTATAATATTTATTTAAAGTAGGTTGTAAACATCTTTTTGGTAAACAATAAATTACTATACTATTCATAGTGTCCGACTGAAGCTTCGGCTTTGGCTTCGGCCATTGTCGGCTAAACCTTCGGCTTCGGCTAAAATGGGGCGAGAAAATTGAACAAATCGTAACGAATGCAGTACACTGTGACTGAGATGGTAAAGCGCAGACGTAAGCGCTAACTCCGCAGTGGACTTGCTTTGCTAATCCTGTTTGAAATTCACATTATTTTGAAGTGTTATATATTTTTTTACAACTTGAAAAGTAATTGCAATAATGTCTAGAATTGTATATAGTTTTTTTAACAGTTATGTTATTCACTTTTGGACAATTGCGATCTGATTTTATTGTTTTTTAACATTCGGTGTCAGCTTCGGCTTCGGCCAAAAATTGACCTTCGATCGATAACTAGCTATTTATCAGTACGTCATATATTGAGTTACATTATGTTTTATATATTATAAACAATATTTGTTTTTTGTATATGATGCGAATGTGTAGTTAAAAACCGACCAAGTGCAAGACGGACTCGCGCACTAAGGGTTCCGTACCATTATTATATCCATAAAAAACGAAAAAAAAAAACAACAACGTCATTTACGTTTGTTGTGTGGGAGCCCCTTAATATATGTTTTATGAAATACGGACAGCAGAGTGTCCTTAGTAATAGGGTCCCGTTTATACCCGACTGCGTCAGAAGAACGTTAATGTTTTCGAGTAATGTATGTCCATTATGTAAATGCATGGCACGCGCTATAGCCCAAACATCATGTCTTATATCTTAAGAATCGACTCAGTTTGCAGAGTGACAGAGGCTACATAATTTTTAAAACATAGCGCCTGGAAATAGGGTTAAAAGGGGGAGTAGGGACGATTTTTTTACTATAACGACACTATGGGTATCAAATGAAAGGTATTATATTACTGACTATTTTGACGAAAACTCACATAAAGCGTAAAATTAAATATGTCATTCTCACGAACCAACTATTGTCCCACTGTTGGGCACGAGTCTTCTCTCGGAGTAAGAGGGTTTTAGGCCACAATCCATTGCGTTGCGAAGTCCAAGTGCGAATTGGTAGACTTCACACATCTTTGAGAAATATATCATTATGAAAAAAAAAAACCGTTTTAACCAGTCGGTTTTTGTTTTAATATTTTTAACAATGTTACTGGTTACTTTTTGGGGACGAAGTAAATAGAATACGAGATATGTCATGTGTCATCGTCATTATAATTTAGTGCTCTAGAGCAGGACCTTAATAAATTTAAATATATATATATATATTATTTTGTAGATATGATTGTTTGTTAAAAAAAGATTGAAAGCCTAGCAACTTCAAAGCCTAATTAACTATAGCTTCAGCTGTTTAGATTTTTTGTATAATTCGTGTTTTTTGTTCTGTCACTTATAAGCAATTCTAAAGCTGTTTTTAATATTTGAGGCAACTTTACTTCTTAGGTAAAAGCTAGTATTATTATAAATAAAAAGATAAAACCATGTAAACATTTACAATAAAAATAGTTTACTGTACGTAATGTAAGTTATAGAAAGGACAAAAAATAATGAAAAATGTCCTGTTTTATATATAAATAATTATAGTGTTAAGGCGATACTCCTAGTTAAAATTTATGAACAATGAGTTTTCATTAATTCAATAAAGTTATGGATTCATTCTTCAGACAGTCATCCCCAATAGAGGGTTGTCAAAAGTTACAGTATTGCAGGTTGGTCAATTTCTCCATGTCTTTTAAAACTCGTATCAGCAGCTTATTCCAGACGAGGTTGGTTGAATTAAGATCTGGCAATCGAGCAGGCCTCAGCAATACCCATATATTTTCCCTTGTCAACATATTTCCATCCCGATGTGTGGAAAGAATCGTTATCAAGGTATAGCTCATACTGGAAGAAGTCTATTTCCGTATATTCCATTTACCGAAACGAGGTAATTTTAACGGTCCTTTATTTCCTTACACAAATGATTATGGTATTTATAGAAATACTGAAATGTACCTATATTGTTCGGTATTTTCAAGTAACCATGCACTCATTTCCTTCCTGTACTAGACTTAAAACTAAATCGGGATTTATAACAAACCAAATTTTGCTCTTTGTTCCTGGTGCTGCTTTCACCATGCGTTATGGCAAGCGATTCCCGTGGGCTACTCCTATCAGTTTTAATTTATTCTTTTTCATATAAGATTGACGTAGCATATGAGCATGCAGTCCACCTGATCTGTAAAAAACTTCGTAGAAAACAGGGGTTCTATCTGAAGTCAGTCATAGTTGCGTTGCTACTCCCGAGGACTAAGGTGGTCGCCTCATATGAAAGTGAGCCGGCAACCACACCCTTCCACCGAAACGCAGGAACTGCTTCACACTAGAAATACATGTAGCGGTGGTACCTCCCCGGTCCAACTATACTTTCGAAATTCTGAGAGAGTAAAATTAATGTACCTACATTATCTTAGGTGATTCTTATTATTTATTCTTCATGTTAATTTTTGTACCAGGGTGGAAATAATGCTATAAGCATTCTCTGCCAGCCATCCTTCAGGCAGTCCGAAACACAACGAAGGCGTTGTAACGTTAAAAGAAAAAAAAATGAAATATATGAATATATATTTATATATATAATATTACATACATAAAAAATATATAAATATTATACATGCATACAGTATAATAATAAATACCTCCGTGGAACCCTGGGTTCCCGAGGACCCTTCCATGGGATCCCTGGGTACAGGGGTTACATGCCGTGTCGGAGATTTCAATAAAACGTTTGTCGCATGACTCATAAACGCTATGCTATTAAAAGAATATATGGTAAAATAAATAATAGTTTAAAAAAGTTAAAATAAGAGCGATAAGAAAAAAATCATTTTTATCATAAAAATGAGTGGGGTGTTAGAAGATTATTATTGTCATTATTAAATATCTCAAAAAAACCCCACGCTATAAGATGTAACTTTTGATTGTATACTTATGTTATTCTTTAACAGCTACAAGTATTTTCAATAATATGGTCTAAATTATGTCTGCCTTTAAGGTAAGGTACGGTAAGGCATACTTATCCGAGGCGTTGTAACTTAGTTCTCAGAGGGAGCAACGTATTGTAGTCGATTAGAAAAAAACGTAGCACTTAAGAGCTTTCATGAGCAACGCCAATTACTTAGGACGAGAATGTGTGAGTGGTCGCCGTTTCCAATTACTCACGCGCACGCGCACGACGCGTGGCGCCCCGAGATGAAACATCATAACTGTATAGCGATCAGATTACGAGCTTCACAATAAACATATTACAATATTGTGCAACATTCCACGGATTTTTTATCGAAAATTATGCTGTCATTATCTAAGTATGTGTGACTAATCGCCACGCCATCCAATTTGAGTTGGTAGAGTAATGAGTTATGTAAAAAGTCAAATTAGATATATGATAACACATAAGGACATCATCCGTTGACCTAAGTAGAGGCAATTTATATATGTAGTAGTGCTTTTCAAGTTGTATTTTTTCAAGTATTTTTTTTCAATATTGGAATGTGTAGATCTAGAAATCGCTGAGTTTACAGACTAAACACCTACGTAGCTGAAATAAGATAGCGAGAGTGCACAATAACATTCACAGGCTTAACAATTTAACTCTAGTAAATAAATAGATACTCAATCGACTACAGGGTCTGTTTCGGTTACGCGGTACCTTATAGATAGGTATAGATATAGATATTATTTTTTACTTTTGAAATGTCACTAACATTTCAAAAGTAAAAAACTTTTCTTTTTAGTATTGGAGGAGTTATAGTTTATTTATTATTATTAATTATTTTTACCTTCGGGGTCCTCGGTCATATGTGGTTCGTGATAAAGGGAAAAAATATAACGTGTGTCACTTATATAAATTAATGTAAAAGATCCATGGGCAACATTCTTCCGTCCAAATTACATTTAGGTCACATTAATAATATAATAAGTGCTATACCACGGATCAGAAGTTATAACAGAGTATAAGTAAATCACGTGAAGTGTTGCCGACCAATATGCCGGCCTCAATTTCAAAATGCAACTCAAAAAAAGGTATACTTGAAATGGCAAAATTCCATAGTTAAGGGAGTGCGAGTCTTAGACCACCAGGTCAGTTAAAGAACTTATTTCCAATACAGGAATAAATAAAACTATAACCCAAAGACACAAGTGAATCAATCGAGCTAAAGTAGAGTAAAAACCGGTGATTGTTTTGTCTAACTAGTGAATTTATAAAAAACTCAAACATATTGACCTAAAAGTAAATAAATTAAAAAATGTATACAATATGTTACCTAAATATGTGATTGTATTTTGTTATATATAATATAATATTATATAATATGACCCATATTATGGATTTAACTTTTGTTTTTGATCGATATGTACATATTTTAATTAACTGCTTTTAATTATATTTTTTTTCAAGTAGATTATTTGACACTTTTATTTATTTCCACTCATCAACAGCTTACAAACAATACATTACACCATAAAATTGTAAAATTACAATTATTTCCATGTAAGTAAGCCAATGACAGGCGTGCACGACATTGACACTGCATATATGCGTCATTGCACCTTTATATTTTAATCAAAGACGATAGGAAATAAATTATAAATTTGTAAGTATAGTGGGTAGTTTTAGTTTCAAGCCAAAACAACATGAAAAATGTGTATGTCTTCGGAAGAAGTTTGTTCTACTAGAGGGTATATGGAAGACTTTCGTAATAGATTGCCGAGGGTATTGATATGGTATAACATTAAGTTTTATATTTTGAAGCAAATGGTGACACTCTAAATTTCCAGAAATAACTTTTTTGAGAAACATGATGTAAGGCAGAGAGTCTCATGTTCACGTTCTCTGGTTCTTAAGTAACTTTTGAAATTAATATGTATCAAACATGACACGCTGAAGTTACCAATATCCCCCAAATATTTGAGACCGAATGTCCCATATGGGTCAGGGTGGGTGAGGTAAACTTAATGATAATGACAAACCTACCTATCCTGAGTTACTAAAGAGATTTAATTTGATTTTTTTATGTTGCAAATTATTTTCGTTTTAAATTATTTTTTAATAATATATAATTGTTTTATATGTAACAAGTAATATGGCAATTTAAAATGTGTTTTGTAATCAAGAGTAGGAGATACATAAAAAAGACAAATAAACACCAAAAGATACACAAAAACGACATGCAGCGAATAAATAGTGCAGGTGATATGAATCATCTTCTCAATAGGTACTTTTCCGTGGTCAGTCACCACGACGTTTGCATATCCATAATATCTTGCAAACTAATAATCCATAATATCTTTCAATAGTACTGTACTAGCTGTTACGTTTGTCGTTAAAATTATTAAAATGGGTTTATACTTTTTTGAATCTATGACGTAAGGGTTTAAAGGCTCCAACCGAGAGAGGGTTCACGGAGAAAACACTATCTGTGCTACGATTGGTTTATTTCTGTATTACGTCATTTTGTTGACACCTGATTGGTCTAACATCACGCGACAAGGGGCATATGGTATTGTATATTTGACTGTTGCATCCTAGGCACGGCAGGGTACATGCCATCTAGACAGATTTACATAAATGTAGCCCTATCTTGTGACTTCTGATCTAACCTACGTCACATAAAATTAAAGCGTACGTGCAAATTCCAACGCGAAGCTTCTAAAAAATATTTACAACTTTTTTATAATATTACACACACACACATTTTTCAGTATATATTAAGTGTAATAAAACAGGAAGTTTTTTTAGATACAAGATATATACGGATACAATATATATAGGATACAGTATTAATTTAAATATCGTTCTAGTAATTCAGCAGTGTAATAATTATCATTGAAATATTTAAATGCTGAAAAAACAATCGTCATTGCGACCTCTAAAATACAATTATTTAGAATTTCAAATACGGCTAAGTATTAGTGCCTGACCTCGCGAGAACTATAATTATTTAATGAAGATACGAAAAAAGCCTTTATCATTGTCCAGTTCATCAAATGACATGTCTAACTAGATGTTATCAAATATCATGTCTAACATCACAACATAATTATAGACGTCGGGCACTTGTCGGCACGATGCAATGAAAATCTAAGGATGCAATTTTACCACCTAGTGGTTAAAAAAACGATCTTTCAAACTGGCGATCCGAGGTTCGAATCCCAGGCCCGAATCTCTAAATTTTCGAAGTTACTCGTACAATCGCTTTAACGGTACAAGAAGACACTGGAAGAAACCAATGCCCACCAATCCCCATGTGGAAAATGTAGTAGCCTAAACTAGCAGTTGGCAACCTTTTTTGAATCTCTTGAATCATATAGTACCTATATGGAGACTGCATGGAACATGGCAGCTCGCATTCTAAAATAGTTTTATTTATTTAAAAGTTGTTGGCGAAAAAAATGTTAAAGACACATTTTTTTATTTAAACGTGACGAAATGCGAGAAATTTTAGTTCCAGGAAAACCCGCGGGCTAAGAGAGAGTAGCTGGCAAGGTTTGTCGACCAAGAGCGAAAAGAAACTCGTACCCAGCCGTGGGAATGTAATGGGCTAACGATTTCAGGTTTAGTAGTAGGTAGATCGAAAAAATAACTTATCTCGCTAAAAACTGAGGTAATTCCCAGTAAATGGCTGTTACGTTTCATCTTTATTTTTGAACTCAATTTAGCACATGTTATTTTTGAACAACGCATTACGCTAAACCCAGCGCGTAAATAGTTAACAGATTGTAAATGACAAAAATATCTTCATACGTAATGCAATTTATTTTTGGAGTGCGTAAGTTAGCAGATGTCACGTTTACAATATGACGTAGGACGCCGTATGTTCCCATAGTTTAAAGTGGGTAAACTTTCCTGCGTAAGTCTAAAAAGTTGTTGAGGACTTTGTAAAATATAGAAACGTGCGATATGATCCTCAAAGAAAAAAGTTTAAAAGAAAGCTAAGAATTTAATTAATCGAAGTTCATAGATGGATAGTGCATAGCTACATAGTGGATGGATTTCGATCGGGACTTGGTCCCAGCTGAAGGCTTAGGCTTTATATAAGAACTTGTATGAAACTCGGCAAAAGTAGAATCTATTAAAGGAATATCGAGAAAAGTTTCTTAGTCTCTATAGCCTCTTCCTGTGTAACATCGAGATCAATTCCGGTCACCAACGAACAAGTGACTATTGGCAATAAACTCGCATTACGGAAGGACTATGGCCAGCAGCGAATTTTAAAGGCTGATGGATGGACGGAACTCTAAGAAACAAAGGTTTGAAATGCAAGGTATAATTGTAAAAATCTCGAAGTCAAACGTTGGACTCATTTAATAATAGAAAGGTATAATTTCTTCTAAAGTTAAATATTTTAATTAATCTATTTTTGTAAAGTATAAATACGTCATAGTATTTGTCGTCTCTTTGCACATTTTCATAAGTAAACCTTGAACCAACTACTCAAATTTACATACATGATTCGAAGTTCTAGGTGCTCACAAGCCATCATCTGGGAAAGCCCGGCTGACTCACTATACACTCTGTAAAACTGAATATGAACCTAATAATAAATATTACGGTAAAGTTGAAAGGAAGATTTTGGTGCCCTTAAAGCAAGATTTTCAAGAGTTCGTGCGTCAATGATTGACGGCGGAGAAATGACCTGAGCTACAAACCTCTTGAGGTTATATAAATATATTTAATATAAATTTATTTAAGAATTAAATATAACATAGTACATATTTTGGTTAAAAACTCTCTTTATGATAATAATTTATAATACAATTTTTATATCTTATTTCATTACTGAGTGACTTTTGCATGTTTATATTTTTCATGAAAGATTGTCAACGTTCACTTTTGGATTATTCAAGGTTATTTAGAGATAACAATGTTTATTAAACTTATTCCTTTGGTATTTCAATTTCAAAACAAAAAAAACACTATTTAGAAACGATCTCATAAAATGAGAATATAAGTAGATATGTTAACTAGCATGTATACTCATATTTGTAATTGTGTACATGTATATATCCGACACATTGCATCCACATAACCGAAAAGAGAGCACAATGTACTCTAGTAGCTGACAGATGACGTACATTAAAGACGGATCTGATTAATCTGACGCACTGCTGCTAATTGCGTCAAGGGTCCCGACCATCGGACCGAATGACCGGCAATTCCCGTTTTTCAGCGTGGCTCCGTGAGGCAATGCGGATGCAGCTAGGAGTTACACATTGTGCTATTATTGGTATGTAATAGGTACATACACATCATACGTACCTACGTAATCAGCATTAAGAAAAATGGGGTACCCATTGGGAGAGTCCCTAGAAGTCGACGATTTAGACTCCATGTTTTATATTTCATTTACACATCTCTTTGGGTCATTTTTAGTAGATTTTGTTATGTTTAGTTTAATTTGCATAATTGTTATTATTATGTTTAAAACAAATATTGTATGTAAATGGGCAAAAATATTAGTCATAGCAATAACAAGTGCAGTACTATATTTAAGTGTAAGTCACTACTACACTTTGAAATTGGTATGTCCAGGTGTAACAATGTGGTTCTATATATTTTAAATAATAACATCGTAATTTGGCTTTCCTGATGTTGTGAAAATTCGTGTTATTATGAAATCATCATACCGTTGTATAGTTGAATAGGTTTTGACTGACGACGTGGCGGAGCGGTTACCATACCGGTCTGACACGCAGTATGTCCCGGATTCGATCTAGGCTAGACAGACATCTGAATGATGAGTTTAGGTTTCTGTTCTGGATCTGCGTGTTTGCGTATTTATCTTTGTGTCTCCATGGCACTTATGACACACAAGAAAATCCTTGTGTGGGGCTATGATGGTGGGACTTTTTACGTTTGGTAATGCAACATATAAAGTGTTCTAAATTAGTCTCTAAGGATGCTACGCTACTGTGGTCGTTCTGCTTTATATTATGGAAGTAGCAAACGAGCATGCCACATGTCGGCCACTGCAACCCATAGACATCTCTACTGAACCAAAGATCCTATCTTAGGTTTAGACTATATCTGAAGCCTTTCATGGACATCTGTAAGTTCTTTAGATACTACAGAACAGGGTTTCTATCTGGAGTTAGTCGTCGCTACTTTCAAAAGCTAAGATGGTAAGCCTCCTGAAAATGAACCGGCATTGCCACCAACCACCGAAACGCAAAAACTGCTGCACGCTAGAAATACATGTTGCGTTGTTACCTCCTGTATCCATCAATAAATATAAAAATACTAAAATATCATATACATTTGAAACCGCATACAGAACCGCTAATGATCTTTACCTTATAAATCTAATTTAGAGAGTTTTACCGCAAATTGCGCTATTTAAGTTACATTTCCGTGTTTGATGAATGCGATCAGCCGTGCCGTGGTGTAAAATCTGTGGCTAATTTCACGTTATTAGCGAAATAATTAAAATTAAAATAAAAAAAAAACGCTGTTCTTAATGGTTAAGTGTGGGTAGTTGGATGAACCAGTGCAATTATTTCTCAGCAACTTGTTTCTGACGAAATACTTACATCTACATATAAGCATTCTGTCGCTTTGCATTACGTACTTTATAACACTTATATTCGTTAGAATTCTGTACTCGTAAGTGGCACTAAGTGCATAAGCAGTGACTCTACGAACGAACGCATCGGCCAGTCAGGGTTCAAATCTCACGCAGTGTACAACTTTTTTTATTTACTTAATCCTCAGGAGTAGCAACGAATCTGTCGCTGACTTTAAGTAGCATTCTAATCTCCAATCTGTTTCGATTACAGATATCCGTGGCAGTGGCGTCCTTTGGTCATTCAATAATGAAAATAAATCGCTCATGAGCAATCTGCACTGGACCTGTAGACACAATGATTCGTACAGGATCCCGACTTATTACTATTTAAGTGTTCTTAAAACAGTCGAAATGACTCACGGGATCATATATCGGACTCATGTAGTTAATTGTAGGGAATTTACTCTACAGTTTCTGGGTACTGCTGCAAGTACTCACTTGTATTGTGCGTAACTAATTTTAATGATTTATTTCATGATGAAGGTGACTCACTTGTATTTTTTTAAGTTTCATGTACGATATCATATTTGCGCTAACGAGGCATGTGAAGCCGAATCTACTTTAGACCTGCCTTTGTCTTTCTTATATACAGCTTTATCTGTCAAATAATACTATATCCTTTCACGAGCCTGGACAACTAGACATGAACCACCCTTAATTCAAGACTCCATCCGGTCATGTGTCTTCTGAATCTAGCGCTTTTTCTTTATTTTCTTTATGTCATTGGGCCGCCAGATTAAGAACCTGTGTTTCTTTCCCCTCGGTAAAGTAAGCACTTATTTTATGGTATGTTTTTAATAGAAAGTTTGTCCAATGACCTGTTAAAACTTTTTCCTGTGACGCAACTGTACGATGCGTTAAACTATACGTAACTATCACATGTATAGTTCATTCCCGTTCCAACGTATAACATATAACATCTTACGTCTCTCGTACTCGCTATGCCCTGACTTATTATACCTCAGAAACCATAATTTTAATACTATTAGTATACGAACAGCCAATATACGTAACGTAACAGCCGTGTACAAGTAAATGAATATTACACTTTATAGATACTAAAAATCTCAAATCATTAGTAGACCACAAAAGGGTGATGGACGGATAGATCAAAATGCAATGCGACCGCAGTTATAGCGGAGCTAGCTAACCAAACAGAAGAAATTCCTTTGCCTACGTAACTATACCTTGTCTCATTGACTTACACGCAGTATTATATACATCAATCTAAACATTTAATAACAATAATAACGCACAAACACGCAGGCCCAGAACAAAAATCTATATTCAATATTCAGATAGATATCTGTTTGGCCGGGGATCAAACTGAGAACCCATAGCGTGTCAGACTAGTATGGTGATTGCTCTAATACATGTGTCATAAACATCATTTAAGAATCTGTATTCGACCGGTGATGTGCCTATCACACCTTTTTCCTGTTACGAGGGGGAAACCTTCAAAAGGTACCCAACGCCGTGGGAGCAACGGTTATGTGGGATTTTTAGCGCACTGAAGCCCCCCGGTGGCCGTCCTCAGCGCTGCGTGGAGGACTCCGGGATCTGCAAGGGAACACAACCGGAGTCCTTCGAGCGCGGTGCCACTTTCAGGCTTCCTCCGGTGAGCATTTACGCTCACCGTGCCTTCAGATGTTACAACGGCATGAGACCGCATACCGAGGACTGAGACAGTCGCCTCATATATAAGTGAGCCGACAACCAAACCTTTCCACCGAACCCCAATAACTGCTTCACGCTAGAAATAGGTGTAGCGGTGGTACCCCCTTGGTCGAACTACACCGGTTTTACCACCTGGTAGCGTGAAGAAATTCTTGCGTTTCGATGGATGGTGGTAGTGATTGCCGGTTTAATTTTCATAACAGGTGACCATCTTACCCTTTGGGAGTAGCAATACATCTACGACTAACTTCAGATGGAACTGCCGTCCTATATGAAGTATCATACAGACGTCCATAAGTGTCCATTTGCCATCTGCGATGGTGGTGGACTGCATTCTCTTTTGTTATTTCAGTCTTATAAGACAAGCTGAGGATTAAGTGTCAGTGGTAACAACGCCTCTGTGACCTACCTCAGGTAACCTATAATCCTATCTGAGGTTGCTTACAGATGTCTATAAGAGGTAGTGGCCACTTGCTGACATGTGTTATTCTCGTTCGCTACTTCGCTCGTTCCTAGGGACTAATTTGAAACAATTCGTGTTTTGTACTACCAAACGTAACTATGTCAAATATAATAAAACCTATTCAACAATGCTATATGATGATTTCACAATAACACGAATTCATCAGGAAAGCCATATTATGATGTTATTCATACACATAAATAGAACCTCATTGTTTCACCTGGACGTACCAAGTACACAGTGGAGTAGTGACATACATTTATAGATACTACATAATTATATAGAAACTGTTTTCTTGAAAATATAAGTCATAAACAATAAATAGATTGAAATAATTACGAGTAAATTATACTAGACCGTACATAACTAAACCAATTTAAAAGAATGAAGTCTTTTATGGATAGTAAATTAACATAAAATATCTAAATATTTTATGTTAATTTACTCAATTTACTTCAATTTCAATCAATTCTTTTTATATTACATATTACTTTATGTCAATCAATTCTTTTTCTGAAATCCACTGCGAGGTTCCCATTGAGACTAATGATATTAATCAGACTTAGAGCCAAATTATTAAGTCCAAATTATTTAATGGTTCCTCATTAGTTATAATAAATAATGAACGTGAGGCCCTAAGTGCATTGTTGTGCTTCAGAAGTACGCTGAAATCCCTAATACTCTAATTCGTAACAATAAAACTCTGTATCAGACAAACCTAAACGTTCACAAGACCTACTGCCCTCAATCATGTTATTCCGACTCAGTGGATTCAGAAAGATTTTATCACATTCAAACCTATTAAAATTCTTCATAAATGTAGACAGAAATCGATGTGGCCATATTCATATCGAGTACAGAGAGTTCAACTACCCAAGTACTCGACGTTACATAGTTGACATACTTAACTAGCTTTATGTAGTGCGTTGACAGCGCCCCAGTGTCTGGTTGCCGATCCCATGAGTCAATGCGGATGTGTCCCACGAGCGGCGCGTTGGCCATTCCTCCGGCGTATGGAAGTGGAGTGGCGACGAGCGCGCCGCCCACCGCGCGGTCTGACGCATGCCCTTTCACGCGAAATCTATAAACCGATCGCAGCAAAGGCGCCGCCGCTGCCCAGCGAGCAGGGCTGTCGCTGACAATGTACTTGGAGGTCATGAGTCGTAACATTGTAAGCAAATTTGCTTTGGGCTGCAAGCGTAGCCCAAAAGAAACATTCGCTTCAAGCGTATGTGTAAGCGTAACAACAGTATGTGGCTGATTTTATAAATCACGCAATTTTATGCAAATATGTGTATGCAAATTGTAACAAATTTTAACAAAATTTAATTTCGACCGATGATAGAGCTCTGAAATTTCTCTGGCAGGCACGCGTCTCCTTTCAGAATGAGAACGGTTAAAGCAATACTCTACCACAAACGGTAGTTCAGGATAGAAGACCTCACCATGCATTCGAGAATTTTTTTCTTCGCGGTGTTCTTTACCATTAACTTTTCGTTCCATTTAATTTCCTATGCGCTCCTTACTTTGAAAAATCGAAGGTCTACCAATGAACCATAAATTTTGAGTCGCAAGGCTAGTGGTGCTAATCGATGAGATATACATTTATACTTAGTTACTAGATGCCGGATGCATGCCTGATGATGATTTTTGATGCCGAGCGATGAACTTCAAAAGGCTGATATTTTAGTAAAGGGCTTTGTAGGACAACGCCCAACGCTTTGTATCAACACTACGTATCCCTCTGCTAGGCATGGTTCTCCTATCAGCATGAGAAGGGCTTAGAACATACATAGTTTATGATATAATTAATAGAACTCTCAGATAGTTTGTTTAACGGTGTTTTCCTTTACCGTTAAATTAAGGGATAAAGACAATAGCCATCACAGGACGCCTGGCAGATGTGAAACATCGTGTTCGTACAAGTAATATGCATAAAGACAAGATTGCGACAGGAACTAAATATATAGCATAATGAAAAAAATGCCATCCACGAACAGTACTCCGCACTAAGTCGAACTAACACCGCAGGCGGCTTAGTTTTATTCAATACTTAATAGTTCCGCAATGTATAACAGTTGGCGCTAAAATAAACACAGTGTAGCGATCGCCACGTGAACAATCAGGTTTACGTGTGCCTATAGATGTTTCACATCAATAATATTTTGTTAAAACGCACATAACATCAAAAAATAATAATGCGGCAATCTATCGCTACGATAGCGTAATGATTGATGATGAGGGATATAAAATATAATAAAACAGCATACATATAAGAGATTTTAGAGCCAGCCCTGTACTACGCGCACATTGTTCGTTTGTGACGAGTACTCGTACGCGCGGGTGGCGCACGGATCTCTTGTCATAACAATCCGCGGTGCCGGCTGGAGGGAGCGGGTTGTGACGCATTTTCAGCCTCGGAAATCCGGATTCTTCAGCACTTTCATACATAGAATGCTACACATAAATAGAGCGTTAAATCACCCTGCAGCTCAACTATCGACAACTGTCGACGATCGTCGAACAACGATAAATATTTATAATAGGCTCAGACCTAAGTTCAATACTTTTTTGGTTATGTACTGGATGTACTCGTACTTACAATAATTAAATAACGCAATGCCAAAGACACTATAAAAAAATAGTAACCAATAGTTATATTTCCAATTATTTTAGAATAATCATGGCTCCGCCGAATATCAATCACCTTACCTTCCCTTGCCTAAACTCACCCCACCTTATTATCATACCTTACCACATTAAAAAACGCCTTCACGCCTTTACGCTAGAAATAAGTGAAGCGGTGGAACCTCTCCAGTCGAACTACGCTGGCTTCACTACCTCGATCGCGAACTACACGTGTGAATAAATAATAAGTAATATGTTGCATTGTGAGATAAACGGTATTTGGTATAGTGATTAAGATAATGCTACATTGCAGGACGCGTAAGTATTTTCATATTTTCAGCTCTGTTCTCCATAAAGAACTTCATGAAACTTCCTGTAAAAATGGTGACAACAATAAACACACAGGGAAATAATTAACAGATTATTGAGTTTAGTATACTTAAATATAGATTCTGCTAGGTGCCAGGTCATTCATAGGAAATATTCGCTATTACAATAAAATTGTATATAATCTCAACTTCAATGTCCCAGTAAGTTTTATTACATAACAAAGGAAACTTGAATCATATAATAGTGTGGTTTAAGGTATTTCGATCTTCACATGTTCCAAGCATACCACTTTATTATTTTCCCTACATTAGTTTCTCTAATTATTTTCTGAAAACCCTTCATAGTGGAAAAAGTTATCTATGGGGCTCACCATATGATGTACTGTATAATGCACCATATCATATACTAGCCTCACTTTTATAATATTAACTGTTAGCGACATATTTATTATAGTGACAAATGAATTAGGTACATTTAGTACTTTCAATATAACTGTAAATTTTCCCGCTTTTGTTAATAATTACTGGAGCAAATTTTATCGCTTCCGATGGAAAACCCTTTTAAGGAATATGTATTCTAAAGAGAACAATGACCGACCTTCAGTTTTCATTATTTACCTGTTAAGATATATTAACTGGAATTGAAATAATTGAGAGGCTATGGGAAACAGTATTGGGAATATTTACGTTATCGTTCCATTTATTAAAATGTAGAGAGCCTGTATAACGTAAAGTTCTCGAATTATCATGGAACAGTGTGGGTGCCAGCTGATTTACATATGACTCGACCATACTAGTCCTCAGGGATGGCAACGCATCTGTGATTGGGTCAATATAAAACCTCCGTTCTCTATGTCTTGTATATTATATTTGGTGAAAACTGTCCACGTACCGTCAGGCGTACATGAAGTACGCCTGACGGTACGTGTACAGTTTATCTGCTATATTGCTGCTGCTGATTGACGCAACAAGATACTACTGACAGCATCCGGATTAGAAGAAATGTATATAAATAATCATAAACAAATACTGATTCACCAAACGTGCGTCAATCGCAGGTACTTACAGAGTACTTTAGCCGCAAGATGATGACAGTTGACCTATGATTAGTCAGGTATAATTCATATGTGAATCTGCAAACGGATCTTTTGAACAATATCCGATCAATAATTTTCTTAACTAGCCTATACATGTGACAAAAGAAAATAACAGTAAATACAACCAACTTCTTTGCTACTGCGTAGAAAAAAAAATATATAGATATTGTTTCAGTACATAGGTCTGAAGTCGGCGCTCAACATAGTACCTTACGCTGGATCACGACCGTAAAACTGTGTCAAGTATTTAGCTCAATGTGAGTTCGAAATATAATTTCCAAAACATAGGACCCCCTACGAAACTACCTCCATACAATAACGTCTGAGTGCCGTCAAAGGGTCGCGATATTGCCAAATTATCGGCAAACACACATAAAAAGGAAATAACTTTATTTTGGAAGGTGATTAAAAAGTATTTAATAATTAAAAAACTAGATCTTATCGTTTTGACTTTTTAAAAACATTTAGTTAACAACGTGCGTGATGACGTGCATTTTCAATTTCTTTTTTAGTCTAGAATTACCAATTGACAATTCCCCTCCATTTTCATAAACTAGTCTCTGCGAGAATCAAGCTGTAGAAAAACTATCTAACTTTCAAATTTTTTGATAGCAATATTTCCATTACCTACGTCTCACTAGGAAATTGTTGAAAATATCACTAACGTTTATGTGTTTTTAAAAATAATCAATTTTAAGCTATGAAAAATTGAATTTATATCAAGTTAAATCTTTTCAAATTATTTTATCATTATCTTAGTCTAAGTTACGGAAACTCTAATTATACTACTCTTTTTAACCGGCAACAGCTTTGTGTGGCAATATGTCCCACAAACTCTCCTGTAATTTGTAGAATCTAGGTTACAGTCCACAACTTGATAGAACTTTGTGAATGTTGTTCCGCTGTATTCACATTAAACCATGTAATTATTAATTTCAAATGTTTTTTTTTTTTGTAAAATGTAAAGTCCCTTTAAAATTTGACGGTAAGTAATCACTGCCGCTAAGGGACACCTGTATACGCATAGGATACATATAGGATACACACACACACGCGCGATTCTACCTGAAGTCAATTACAGATGCGTTGCCATTCTTGGCAACTAAGATGGTTGCCCCCTTATTCATTCAGCCTGCATCCACGGCCTTCCAACGAAACGATTGAACCGCTACACGCTTGAAAG
>DWTU01000069.1:0-24786 GCA_018251515.1 Cecropterus confusis | reverse complement strand
ACATAAATATAAACATAAACGCTTCTACACACAGTAGGATTTTTTCTGTGTCATGGGTGCCATGGACAACACACACAAGGACGAATACACAAACACCCAGACCCAGAACAGAAATCTAAACTCATCATTTAGATATCTGTCGGGGATCGAACCCGGAACCCACTGCGTGTCAGACCGGTATGGTGACCGCTTTACCACGTGGGTCGTCCAATCCCTTTAGTGGTTCACTACTACCCTGCCACCCATTTTTACATCTGTGATCAACCCCAGATAAGATCAGAGTGCGTTGCTGCCTCTGAGGACTAAGTTGAACTTGAATAATAATGTTTCCCTTACCATGTCACAAATCAGAAAACATAAAATTTCTACTACTAGAAATAGTTGTGGCGGTGGTGCCACTGGAGTCAAACCACAAACCTACAAAAAACTTTAACTTGAAAATGCTTTTGCAACAGTAATTAGCAGTTTTACCAGCGATTACATGACAGAAAGTATTGCAACAAAGTGACTTTGGTGATGCCGCAGTAAAACCGTGGAGAATTCTACCACCTTAAATGTATTTATTTACCTTAAAACATTCACCTTAGGAAGCTTCAAAGTCATACATTACATACAATTGTTGGTTGTTCAGTCTTATTTATAGCTTTGATTAATTCAATGGAGCGAAATTATTACACATTCATGTTTTGCTGCTATGATCGATACAGATGAGATGAATCGCTATAAACATCATCTTGGAAGGAAATACATGTTTATCTTTGTGTTTGAAATGATTTAATGGATATCGTACACTATTAAGATGAACCAAGATACGTTGGGTTCAGTATATATATGTTTTTATACTAAAATCAAATTACTTCTAAAAAATAATATCTTGTACACTCACTCTTGTTATTCCTATGTCGTGGGTGCCGTGGACTTAAAGACGACATAAACACCCAGACCCAGAACAAAATCTAAATTTACTATTCAGACATCTGTCTGGACGGGGATCGAACCCGGAACCCACTGCATGTTAGACCGATGCGGTGGCCGCTTCGCCTCGCTGGTCGTCTAAATAAGGCAAGATAACGCAAATCTTTTAAAGATACTGGCTTTTCGTGGACAAACTCTGGTGTTCTAGTGATTTTTGCTAAAGGCATTTTGACCTGACGATCAAATAACTGTTTATTCCATCGTAAGATTTTTAACGGTCTTCTAATGTAAGATGATAACAATATTTAATTTAGCGAAACATACAGGCATGCATTTTTTTAATTTTTTACATGTATATTAAAGTCTACGTGGTGAAACGCAACGAGCCCCGCTAACCAGGTACGTAATTTGGAGAAAGAATTAATCGTTGGTGTTTGATAATTAAACAAAATGTAAATTTGTTGTTTATGAATGGATGGACTTAGTAAGTTCGTAATCGTATGAAGATCTCACGTCTGTTGATTATGAAGGCACATACACAACATTAATATTTATTAAATAAACAATTTATAGTCTGTTAATTATGATTTTATTGATTATCGATCCAAGTGCCGTATTCAGCTTCTGTGTTCAGTAATTTTTAATCTTATTTGATTATGTTAACGTTTTTAGCGGGGATAATTATTACATTTAAATTGAGTTTTATCTATCGTACTTCTAAACGGGATTCAACAATGTAAAATTGTAAATATTTCTAGAAATATCTATGATCTATGGAGCAATTTCGAATGAGATTGTATATTATTGAAGTGTTTATACATAAGAATAGTAGTAGCAAAACAGCAGGCAGTTCATTTGATGAAATGCTCACGGTCGCTTAAGCACATTTGTAAGAAATTTCAAATAAAACGGGGTTCTGAAATCAATCAATTCGCTGATGCAAATGTCATCGATTAGCTCATTTTCATATGATTATGAAATTGAGCAACTTCCTAATTATTGCAACCCAAGAACTGCTTCGCGCTAGAAGTCGTGGCGGTGCCATCTCCTTGGTGGAACCATTCTCGTTCTATAACCTAGCAGTACCTTGCACCTTGTATATTGCATGAAATTCCTTAATATGTGTTTCATTAGTAATTAATTTATATAAAATAAGCTTGTGGATGTTCTATGTGCGTTATATTTTCTATTTTTATTGTATTTTCTATTTTGATTTGTTTTATGATAATATGTGCCTGTTTGTTTTATAATAACTGTCGCCAGTTTTGTGTTAGTAAGCTTTTATCTACTACAATACAATACATTTTAGTTATAAGTATATGATATAGGAAAAAAATACGAGAAATAAAACATTAAAGCTTTGTGTTTTTTTTATTATATCCACCCTCAGTATATTACCTAAACATATTTTGAATAGATGTCTGTAAATACTAACTATATGTCATGTATCTTTGGAATCTATCTATTTTCTTTAATAAATATAGGTCAATGCTTAAAATAAAAAAAAATACTTTTTTTGGTCTCCCCTGTTGACTAATAGTAATAAAATTTGTCATAAGACAAATGTTTTCTTTAGCCGCAATAAAAAGATTAAAAAAATGTAAAGAAAAGTTAGCTACAAGATTTAGTTAATTGTAACAGATTGCAAATATTTAATGACGATCTCTTTTTCAGTTGTCACAGCGCCTGTCGGGAACGTGAAGGGCGAGTTACATTTCATTCAAACGAAAAGCGGGCACCTGCAGCTTATTTATGACTCCTACATATTTGTAACGGACAGCGTACGCAGCGGCCGCACCTTCTGGCGCTGCATGGACTACAACAGGCGGTGTCGAGCAAGAATCACCTCCAAAAACAATATTCTTCGGATAACAAACCCGATTCACAACCACCAAAACAATCATATGCAAAAAATTAGTCGCAAGTATGACATGGGCCAAGTGGTCACCTGCCCCTCAGTATGACCTCAGCCTAAGTGTAGGTCAGAGTAGTGCTTCAAACTGTATTAAAATATTTTGAGTGTCAATTTAAATTGTAAGCCTAATCTTTAATTACTGTACATATCGTGTTATTTGTATTTCCTTTTCAATTGTGTTTTAATGAATTATGATTTTCGAATTGTTTAATGTATCATCAACTAAGGTGATAAATCTTGACGTAGATGCGAACGGTCGTAGCTGTAAGATTATTAGATAAATCTTGAAATTAATTGTGATCGATAACAATAAAGCAATTTTGACATAAGGCGTAGTTTGTCGTTATTGTTGGAGACGTAGATTTGAGGTGGTATGACGTGACAGGACCGGGTGCTGGCGGTACTGGCGATGCGGCGGAGTTACAGTATTCGGTGACGAGGCGAGGCGCGCCGTGCCTTATGCTGGACGGGTTCTCGTTCGTGTCGCGCAAGCGTCGCGGCGCGCGCGTCTACTGGACGTGTCGCGGCCGCGGGCGCGGCTGCCGGGCTCGCGCGCTCACCGTCAAGGGAGAACTCACGGCCGTCGTCGGGAGACACAACCACGCCCCTGAAGCCCCCGCCGCTGACCAGCATGCCAAAATAGAGAGTCTTATAGAAATGATCTCCATTGATAATAAATGAATTAACCTAAACCACCCATTCTATTATGTGTCTATGTTATATTCTATTCCTCGTTCTCGTGATTACGCTGTAAATATGTGCGTACTAGCTTAATATACATGTTAATAACTCCATAATAAATAATAACTGATGTGTAACCTGATTTCTTGTGTATAATATTATTTTCTGCTATGCATGTGTATTCGTGCTGTTTGTCATTGAGCAAGATATGGTTAGTGACATGTCGATGTTTTTCAGTGGAGTTCGTGATATCGAATCGCGGGCGGCGTCACATGCGGCTCGGCGGGTTCTCGTTTTACGCGGAGAAAGTTTTCCCCGAGAAGAGCAAGGTGCGGTGGCGGTGCACGCGTCGCACTTGCCGCGCGTACGCTCACACGTTGCACGACCGGATCTTCGCGTTGAGCAACGTGCACTCGCACGAGCCCCCGACGGTGCCAGTGAGCGCGCTCGCCGCCGCCCACCGAGCGCTCTCCGCTGCCGCTCTCACCGCCCAAGCGAAGATCGACGATTGAAGCTCGTGTACAATGATCCCAATGCGACCTTGCAATGGAAATGGATATCGAGCTTAATATTTTGATATCTCGATTTAAATGCAGGCATTTAATATTTTTTAGGTTTGTTCATCGTAATTGTCAAGTTCTGTTAACAGAATAGTAAATGCAAGAAATTAAATTGCAATTGTAAAATTATTTTAGCACGTCTGAAGCGAATGATGATTTATTATTGTTGATATTATTTAATGTCCAGTAACAGATCTTGGTGTGCTGGCTATTTTTTTTATGACTGACTTGTTGCCGGTTTTTCTACTGGTCGATACCATAAGTACAAGTGGTATATGTAAAATATGTGAGCGCTTGTACAATAAATCGACGGTTTCGTGTCGACTGAATGAAATATCACCCATAGATTTTTTAACGCACAGAAAGGTATCGAAATGGGTTTAGAAAAGGTAAGGTATGTGGACGTCTAATCTAGTCACTACGTAGAGATCCTGGGCTAGTACTCGTACTAGGTTCTGGGCCTACGAGTTTTAGGTATGAAGACTGAAAAAATGACTAAGTAGGATAGTGAAATGAAAGGCGGATAAGTAATTTATTGTGATTATAATTTTAAAACAGTATGTAATTATATCTGTTCTAGTCTTTTTTATAATTGATTTTGACAGTATTGTATAAGTTATGAATTATCACACATAAAAGACGGTTATTATGCTTTAGTTTAGGTCCATGTTCGTATTATATATTTAAGTAGCTAGCCTTTCGCCAACGGAATTTGTATATTTGAGTGTTCTATAGACGTTTCGATAAGTAATTAAAGGTAAAACTGATTCCCAGCAAAATATTTCATGCAAATGTTGTTAGTGCATTCGCGTTAGTATTGTATTTGCTATTTCCGGCTTACCAACCTATGAAGTATGACAATGAAAGCCCATGACTGTTTAAACTGCATCAAATACAGTTGCTGTTATTTTTTTATGATTATTGTGGACATAATTATAATTTTATGTATTTATATTATTTATAAATGTTGTATTTATTAATTAGTTGATAACAATCTAGTCATTTCCCGCTCAGCAACGATGAAAATGGTAATTTGTGTGTAAATGCTAGAATTTATCGGGGTACTTTTAGATAAATTTTAGCATAATTGTATTAAATAATAAAGTTATTTATTTGTATTATATGTGTCATTTTAGCAATAATTGAACAATCACTTCTGGAGATATACATATGTGACATATTCTATGTTGTTTTACGAGCATTTAGTTTTGATACAAGCTTTTTATATTTATTTGCAAATATTTTTCAAGCGCAGACCGATGTAAATTAGTTGAGTGTTAATAAACATTATGTATTCATTAAATGTTGTTGAATATCGTTTATATAAATAAATATAGGTACAAATGTAATAGTGTCTGTAGAACAATGGTATGGTTAATGTAATTTATTCCTGTTTGCGAGTTACTCATCTCAATGCAGAAGTGCTATGCGTATCAGATTAAAATTGGTTATCAAAACGTAATGATACCATTGATATAAACGTATAGTTGTTTCATTGCTGCTAACAATTTATTTTTTGATATCGAAATAAACCATTTAGCTTATATGTATTTTTTAACTTTTGATTAATATCTACATTATTTTATGTTAATCTTATAAAAAAAGAACAATATTAATTGGCGGATTACGTAAAATCGATGTATTACTTTTTCGTGCAGTTTATGCGAAATGTAAACTTTAAAGTGTCTTTGTTTGTTATGGCTTTTTATAGGTAAGTATTGTATATATTAACAGTGGGTTCTTTCTACAATGATAGGGGTTTTTCAGAGCAAGTTCGCCTGTGCGTGGGTCCAGGCGGGCGGCCGCGGCTTTGGGTGCGCGGGCGCAGCTTCTACGCGGCGCACACCATGCGTTCGGGCATCGTGCGCTGGCGGTGCACCATGGGTGGTTGCGGCTGTAAGGCATACACGCAGAAGGGCACGCTACACAAGCTGGTCGGCGAACACAACCACGCTAACAAGTGCGGCCGAAGAACAAAGCCCGCACAACCCCCTGCACTCTTTCCTGCTAAACCTACCCAACCCGTATCTCCCCCAATGCCGTTGCTCCTCCCGCGCATGCCGAGGCTAGATTTTGATAACTTCGATCCAAACGCCTGGATGGTGCGGTATTAGCCTGTCAAAGACGGTCCGGTATACAACAATCTCAAGCCTAGCAGTTAACAAAATTTTATCAAAGCAATCAGTTTCAAGTGCCAAAATGAAAGCAATATATTTACAGTTATTTGATGAAAAACAATTATATTTTCCATTTGACCGCCAAGTTTTCTGATTGGTCCGGGTCCTATTCTAAAATAGTATAGGTAATTGTAATATGTACATAACATTTTATAAGACTTACTAATAATGTAGGAAGAATCTCCTTGTAGGTACAAATAACCGTCAATGGAAGTCAAAATTAATAAAATCAAGCAATCTTTTTATATCAGTGTTATACATATATATTAGATAGTCACAAAGTAATCGTAGATATTTAATGTGCCATAATTTTATTCTAGTCTTGTAGGTAAGTCGTCAGTTTTGACATGATCCAAAAAAAAAGGAAAAGTAGGCTTTGTTTGAAGAAACTTTTCGGATGTGTTCCAATTTTTGATGATTTGAAACATTTTCGAGACAAGGATATTGGTTTTTCAAAAATCTATTGTACAGAGGCATTACACTTAATTTATGACTACCAAATGGACTGTTTAATGTGGCCAGATGAGCACTGGAGACAATATTAGAAATTAAAAGAGAAAATAGGAACGAAAATAGTACGAAACATTGATTATGATTTTTACTTGGATGATTAGTGCAGTCATTTCGATTATTTTTATCATATCTTTTAATGCAATAACATTAATGCTTTTCATGTAAATGAGATACTAAATACAAGAAATGGAAAGACCAACATCAGATTTGAAATTAACAATTGTGTCACAAATAAATCAATATTTCGGTGGTCACTCAGCGTACTCTGATAGACTTGGAATAAATCAACAGAGTAAATGAGAAGTTACATGCAACACTGCAAAGCTGTATTTTTCTGGTCTAATTTCTTATATGGATTTTAAACATTCTTAAATGAGGCATTCTGACTGAAGAATAGCTTTTCTGACAGAACTTAGGTAGAAATTATGTCATAAAGTTAATATTAGCAATGTGTAGGTTATAGTCAATACTAAAATGAAGGGGACTGTCACATAGCTGTTTTTATTCAATGAAATTTGTGAGGGCACAAAGCTCGCATCCGCTACCGCTCACCTACGAAACATCGCTTAACGCTAACGCTCATAGTCGAGCGGATTTTGTTAAACTTCGCTACAATTTTCAGACTACATTACCCTACAGAATTTCGTGGCCTTGTAGGATTTGAAGGTGGTAGAACTCTTTGCGGTTCTAGTCCAGAAGCATCACCGCCATACCTATTTCCGCCAAATAACAGCAGTGTTATGCATTGTTGTATTCTGGTCTGAAGCGTGTGATAAGGGAGATATACTTATCCGAGGCCTTCCAATTTAGTCCCAATAATATAAGGGGCAGAAACGCATCTGTGGCTAACCGCATGTAAGACTGGTCTTATCTGGGGTTGACTGATGTCCATGGGCGGCAGTGGCCACTAACTATAAGGTTGATATTGCATGCTAGTTTGCTACTTCCTTATTATATGTATAAAAAGTCACACACTTTTTATTAACGCTCTGACGCTTGCAGCGGAGAACGATTGATGCGTGAAGCGAATATTTCGTGGCCTCGGGTTTATGATCTCAGTTTGTATGTTGTAAGTGCCAAATATTAGTTATATTAAACATATTGTGTTGGTGTATAGTGATGTCGTTATGAATGAAATTATTATAAATGTAATTTAAGGACATTAGCTATAGATAGTTGAATAGCTTTTCTATGTTATTATACTTCTTGGTCTTCCCTTTAAATGTTGTATCTTGTCGATTAATTTTAAGGCGTTATTATATTTTTTATTGTTTTCATTTACGTATATTTAGTTACGTAAATATATTGTTTATGCTCATATTAAAGAATTGATTATTATGTGCCAAGTACTAATTGCTCATTGTGTAATTTGTCTCGTAGAGAAAAATGATTAAATGAATCTATATTTTATCGATTTTCTTACATATACCTTGATTAAATGTATATCCCTTTTACGAAATTGTATGTTGCGATTATCAGTGGTGGTACGTATAAATTTTAAATACATAAGGAAGCCGAATTGTTTTTTATTTAATGACCTAATATTTAAATAAACCTTCGTTAATTTTAAGTATCGTTAAAGTATTTTTTACCATATAAGTGCATGTTATCTCATTTAAAATCGACTTCGCTGTCGTTTCACCGTAGTCAGTTTTACATGAGACGTTTTATGACAGACTGAACCATGAACCAGTACTAAAATGGTCCTTTCTTTGCAGCGCGTTTCATCCGTGCGGGAAAAGGGCGACTGTTGCTACATCGCGGCTATACGTTCCGTCTGAAAAACAACCTGGCTCACGGTCGCAAGCAGTGGTACTGTTCCTCGCGGCTGACGTCGCGCTGTTTGGCCGACGTGAACACGGAGGGTCCGGAGGGCTTCGAGCGTATCGTGCGCTCTCGTTACGCTCACAACCACGCGCCGCCCAACGTGCGTCGCTTCGCGGACGGTCGTTACGTGGTGCGCACGCCGCATCAAAGCGGGCATCGTGCGCCGGCGCCGCTCGATCCTCACCACCAGTTGCTGCAGTTGCAACATGCGCTGGCGTTGTACGCGGCCACCGCGCACGCTACCGCCACCGCTAACGCGACCGCAGCCTCCACCGCCACCGGCGGCGGCGGTGGCACGCAGCCCTCGCCCAACTCGCTCCCGCCGCCCGCGCAACACGCGAACTCGAACGCGAAGCCGCTGCTCGTCGACACGCCCTGCAACGAGGAGGACTAGGCGTTTACACTTTTCAACTCTTTTAACTTATTTGTAAACCGACGAACGCGGCTCTATTTACAAACGTCGTACTGTAGCCGAATCGTAACGAATAAATTTTCTATTTTCATCGACGACGAATATCGACCGACAGATATTTACGAATCTTTTTTGCACACGAAACTTAGCATAAATTTTATCTAGGTTACTTAGGTTAGATGGGGATTGGATGGAGTATACTTAAAGATGGCATTGTTGGAATATTTAAAAATGGTAATTTGAATGTAAAACCTCGTTTAGGGATAATTGGGTGTGGTAATTTGAAGGTTTCGACCACCAGTGGAATAAGATCTATAACCAGTTAACGAGGGTTTATATGCGTGACGTAATGTAGGTTAAGCGGTCTTTTCGAGCTCTGTAATGTTATCCGTGTAGGTGTGGGTTATTTATGGAACGAATAGGTGGAGTGTAAGCGTAAGGATGTTAAATGTGTAAGGACTTTTGAATGTATAAGAAAGCGGCCTTAAAACGTATGCTCGCCTATAGAATGACTTGAATGTGGTATTTACCGGTACGATAATAATATTGTAGGCTCATTGTAAGAAAACAGGTGCTACAAATGTTTCTATCGTTCTTATGTTGTTTGAGAAGGACAAACATGCCGAAGCACGGTCATGGTATGATATTTTAGTCGTTCTAAGGTTATTCTTAATGTATGGTGCAACTAAACGTTTTAAGGCCGGTAGTGGTGTCAGCACGTATTGATGTCGTATTGATGGTTTAGGTAGATGGTTAATATCCGGAAAAAGGGCAATTTTAGCGTTTGTTTAATACGGCTCAATCCATTCGGGCAGCATCATGGTACGTAGCGCTTGTCAGGTGTTGGACAGTGGTATGCGAGTGGGTAAGCACGCGAGGGGCTAGTTGGACTCGAGAAGAACCGTAGGGTCGAAGGAAGATCGCCACGGAGCGCAGGAAAGGCCGGCGGCCTCCCGCCGGCACGCGTCGGTGACTGATTATGCGAACTCGGTTCGATGTTTAGCAATATGATGGATCCCTGGACTGTACTTAGAAATACTTTATTTATTTTGAGAAGTTTTAACTTTACACGTTTCAAATATTGCTACTTAGAAATTAGAAGTCCGCCTCTACGTATAAGAATGCGCAGCGGTGTCGCATGCGCCTATACATTCGAGCTCCCTACCTTCCAGGAAGTGCTGTGTTGTTGCACGGCGAGCGCTAGTCGAGGCGCGCATACTACAATCGATGTTATGCTCTTAGGATTGATTTTAAGTACTTAAGCTCAATCAACTACCTCTTCACTTTTTATACGGGTTTACAGATTAGTTTAATTATACAATTTTATATACACGAATGAATACTCAGAAGCTTTACTCGAGTAAGGTGTTTAGGTTAGGGTAGGGTAAGTTAGGTTAGGCAGCGGGCGCGCCGGGGCGGTCCGCCGCGCAGGGTCCGGCGCGCCCAATATTATTATCTACCTCTATTATTGAAACTCAACTACCTCTTTACATAGTTATAACTCGTATTCGACGACGCCGTCGGCTACTTTAATATAACTAGGCTCCTTTTGAGACTGTTGGCTAAGTATATTTTATTGATTGTTTTTTTTTTAATTAATTTGTTGCTTGTCAAAGTAATTTCAATAAGATTTAGCACACTTACGTCTAAGACTCTGGTTTAAGTACAAATTTTGACTAATTTTAATTGTTGTTTAAATGGCTTAGTTTCTATGGGGTCTTTGTGTGTGTAGACGATACGACTTTTGTTTAGGTGTAGTTAGATCGTGTCAAATAATATGTGTATATTGTATCGAACAAGTATGCATTATCGACAGATCTACTCGCTTACAGGTTAAACGGTTTTCGTGGAAACGTATATTAATTATGTCAGGGAATCGTTTAATCTGCAGCAGATAAATGTTTACTCGATATTTTGTGGTGTATGTATTATTGTAATATTTGTATTAAAGAGGCGTACTTGTAACCGTTTGACACGCTCTATTGTACCTGAAATACATCACATGCCAAATAATGATCGATTGGTGTGGCCGTAACATCAGCTTGTAGGCATCATCACAATATTATATACCACTTATAATGCATAATATCTAGAAATATACAAATATATAAGACAGTGGTAATATGTGTCAATTATGAATGTTTTAATCAGTTTTGAAACTCGCAATACATAGTTTTGAGGTAATAGCAGGTTTGTTAAGTTGTATAATGCGCTTATGGGATTTTTTGTATCTTAACTTTATTAGTGTGAGGATCTCATAAGTGGTTCGTAATAAATTGTATTTTTTACGTATAAATAGCCCAGTGGTATGAACTTCGGCTTCCTATATGGGTTGCACGAACTTCTGAGTTTTAGGACATGTGGATTAGAAAATAATATTATTTTATTTAACGCTAAATGAAACTTTGAGAACTGTACATGCCTAAGTTTTGTTCATTATGTTCTCTAATTTTGTGAATAACTAATATCTCGTTCATCTTTGTGGCATATGTTCTAAACTGTTCTCAATATGAGGGCATGTCTTTGCCCGCTGTTGGGGAGAGTATTGGGCTGATGATGATGTTGTTGATGATGATGATATGATGGGCGGCTGGTGGCACGGCTTTCCGTCGACAGACCCGACTGATCTGTCTTGTTGACGTTTAACTATCTACCTCATTCAACTATACTCGATTTTTAATAAATTTTCGATCATAGCGTAATTATGTATTTACTTACCATTATATAATTAATAAGATTTTTGGGTTAATGTACGGGGTATGTTTTGTGAAATATTAAAATTGTACTTATGAATAACCGCTAGTTTTATTTCTCCTAAAAATAATGTACAGGTCTCGGTAATTAGCAGGTGGTGGTACTGGAAACATTTGAGGTAAATGATAAATTCTGATGGTGATTTTTGTCGCAGGGATAAAGTACTTGAAGTCTCGTCGAGGGAAGATAATAATGATGGTGAACACGTTCCCGTTTTGCGAGGAGTCGAAGTTGAGGGACAAGGTTATATGGCGCTGTACGTCGAAGAAGACTAACTGCAAGGCTCGTATTCATATGTTGGGGGCTAACGTGGTGGCAGTAAAGGGAATGCACAATCACCCGCCGCGAGCAGTGTAGCTTAAATATAGACGTCCACATATTCACGTTGAACGCGGATGAATCGTATCAAACGGATTAGATTGGTGTACTGTGACCGGATTGCTAACGTGACGTTTTTTGCAATTTTTTTAAATAGGATTTTGATTTTCCGTGTCATACGAGAAGTTTCGTTCATTTCGGCGGTTTCATGCGTATAGTTAGTTCCCTCCTGAATGGACGCACTTCTTTGAATTAATATTATATAGACCAAAATCCGGTTGATACGATTTGTACCTAGCGTGCGATGTCTCTGAACATTTTATCTTTAATGGCGTCGGAAAACCAAATCAAATTATAAATTACAATATTTTTTCAACTCAACAAGTTCTGAAGCCTTGCCTTCGCTGTTTTAAACAATAAATCAACTAAATGCTCAATATTAATATTCTTGAAGACAAGGTTGTGAACGTTATAAAAATGTTAGGAACGCGTGAATCTGTAGGAATTTGTACTTATCGATTGTATTGTTTACGCAAGACTTTGTTTAGGCGCTCTATCAAGTATAATTGAACATTTTGAATAATATCTTAGGGGGCATCCATAAATTAATTAGGTGATTTTGACGATTTTTCGACACGTTCTCTCCCTTTGGTGAGATGTATTGAGATTGGTCTCGACACCCAGTAATCTCATCTGAGATTTAAAATTAGGAGAGAAACGTGTTTCACTTAATATAATTTAGATTTCTCGCAATTTTACACTTTTAAAAAATGCTTGATATTTGTGAAACTTTTCCCCTCGTGATTCGACTCGACCCCCTCTCTACTCTTAATATCTCAAGTTTATAATGGATGGCCTCTTACTACAATTCTAAAAGCTTGAACTTCCTCAGACTCAGACATGAATTTATTATTGCAATAGTGTGACTAAACATTGTTAAAAATCAGGTCGATAGCAGTATACTGCAAACTATGCATATATGTATTTTAGATATTATATATTATTATTATTAACGTGGCAATAATGGTAGAATGAAATGGACATTTATTATTATTAATATTTTGAGACTTGAGACAATAATTTAATAATTTTAGTATTTATGCGGCGATATGTGATCAACACGTAGGTTTTAGGAAGATACCACCCAGCAATTATAAACATTAGCTTAAGTGTAGCTAGGGTTGCCACCCATTATATAATATAGGTATATTATTGTACTAAATTTTAGTCAACTATGCTATATATTTTAATAAAACTATATTTTCATCGGATATTCAAGTTGCGATTTCAGTAAGTTTCCCCTGAAATATTCATAAGAGTGGTTTCCGATACTTAAAAGTGTATATGTGTTTTTTCTAAACCTTTTTGCAAACTTATTGTTACTTACATTATTTTTCCTAAAAAAAAAAATGTTTCAAAATAAAGTGGCAACCCTAAGTGAAGTATCTTCGTCAGTTACGGCATTCCACAAGCTCTGCTCTAATGTTTCGCTTCAGGTGCTTACGATTCGTGATTTCCGTATCCATTTGTTTATCGTGATCAAGTTGAACTTCGTTATATGAATAAACTCTTACATTCGAAGACGCGGAAACGACTAACTTGTTCAAAATTAAGTTAGCATAGTTAATATATGCCAACTGTGTGATAAGGTTCATTATTTGATAAAATTGTACCTTTTAGATAAGTGATCAAAAATATTGTTACGTACTTATGATATTAAAATTAGATTGTTTGGATTTCATACATATTTAATCGTTGATTCGATTTTAAAAGTGCCTTAAATGCCTTTATGGGACCATTGTCAATTATTTTAGTGTAACCATGTACCGAACATTCCTTATAAATTTCTACTTCGGCTTTACTATATACAATACTTATGTAATTAGATTTTGATATTTTAATTATATATTAAGTCTTCGTTGATTTTATGAAGAGTATTACTCGTAAGATTTAAAGATTAAATATAATGTTAATATTATGGATGGATTTTATTTTGTTTTTCACATTACAATCTCAGGTGACTGTTTGTTATTACTATTAAATGTATGTTAAATGTTGTGTTGTTGCGTTAGGTGGGAAGGCTAAAGCGAAAGTGAAGGGCAAGGCGAGGAATCCGGAACCCGAAGAGGCTCAATTCAGATTCAGTAAGGGCGGACCGCAAACGCCGGCGATCCTGACGGGAGGTTTCACATTCGTAAAGGAGCGGGAATTTGCCAACGGGCGCACGCGTTGGCGGTGTGCGCACGGTTCGGGCACCTGCCGCGCCAACATTTACACCATCGAATCTGATGTCGTGTTGTTTTACGACAAACATGACCACACTTAAACGTTTTAAATGTATAAAATGGTGTTATTATTAATGTTTCGTTAAAACTACTCGAGAAACAGATCTGACTTAGAGAATTGTTTTAATAAGTATATATGCGAATTGCCCAGAAATTCTGTTTAATAACAGTCACGACTGTATTATTGTAAATCAGTGAATTCTATACTTTTAAATATTTTGAAAATCGGTAAAATATTAAAGTGCAATAATACTGTTCTATGGTGTATTGTTGTTAATTTGTATACCATTTTCGAAAATAGTGCTTTGACAAACATGATTGGAGTCATTTACTTACGAAACTGGAAGTAGAATATTGTACATATGTGTATGACACACAATTAAAAAATTGAGTGGGATATTATTTTTATATTAATAATCCCACTGGACTTAACTGAACAGTTTCAATTTAAGTGCAACTTATTTCAAAATATAGAATTCATATTACTTAAGACCATTCGAATTGTCGTTAAGGCTATTAAGAATGAATATTGTTTAGATTAGATTATATTTAGAAATCTTTCAGATATATCATATTTTCATTGGAATATTCTATTTTATTATGTAATGTAAGTGTAATAAATACATTAGAAGAGTAATATATAAGTTGTATAAAATACATTTTGAGAAAAATGGGTAGCGTTGGTTTATTAAAGGATAAAACAACCAAGAAATAAGTCAGTTGAAAAATACTAGTTACTGCTTTGTGGATTACATTTTTCTTCTTGCGTTCCAACTACACCGTGCAAATCATCATAAACGCATAAACGTAAACGCTTTCTACCCTCGTAGCCTCACACTAGGATTTTCTCCTGTGTCGTGGGTGCCACGGACACACAAAGAGGAATACATAAACACCTAGCCCCAGAACAGAAATCTAAACTCATTCAGATATCTGTCTAGCCGGGGATCAAACCCGGGACCCACTGCGTGTCAGACCGGTATGGCGACCGCTCCACCACGTGGGTCGTCAAAGTCATCAGCGTTAACTTTTGTTTTAATGTACTTAAATGGACTAAGTAGATCTATTATCATTTCAGCCATTATATTTACCAAATGGCAGTATTACGGCATATTATAAAAATAAGTTCTCTTCCATTCGAATACTAACAATAAACCCATCGGATTTAGTCGTTAGTTAGTTAGTTTACTGATATAAGAGTATTGATAAAGTGATGAAGAGTTTGCCTACCGACCACATTAATTTTATTAACCATGAGTAGTCGGTCTGTTTTGATGGTCTTTCAAAAGTTGATGTATTCTTGTAGCGAGGGACGTGGATGTATCTACCTTTTTATGTATTTTTCGTATGTCTTACGGAGTAGAATGTATAAAATATTAATATGTTTGACGTTTAAGAGTGAAGTCGGCTTTCCAGCCATCCATAAACCTTAAAGTTGGAAATGGGGAGGGATATTTAGGTTTTGACGCAGACACGGCGCCTGGCGTGTTGGTGACGGTTGAATAATCAGAGATGCTACCCGTTTGGATGAATTTTTAGTCTCCTTCGACGAGAAGAGAAATGGAGTGATGCTATTTTAGGTCGACACCACACGATGTACCACCGGTGATCCGACGCATCCTTGAAAATAGGAACTAGTTTGAACTCTTATAAGTAATTAATTTAATTGTTTTGATATATGGTACTGCAATACACATGTTCTGCATCTTGTGCATGTAATTAATCTTGATGCAGATTGTATTATTGTATGTAGTATACACATTTATTTTCGTATATTAGTAGTATATTTTATTGTAAATCGTCCACCAATATATCTTTATCTATACCGATATATTATTTTGGTAGCAATTCTTAGATTAAGATATTCATTATATTTTCATACATACGTACATACGTAGCATATCTTTGATTATAATTAGTAGTAATTGAGTATGGTTTTATCGGTAAAACTTCATACATAGGCTTTTAAATGAATTTATCTTAACGTATGTAATAATACTCAATGTTTTAGAATGAAATTCACTTCAATAGTACCAAAACATGTTGTATTATCTGTAAAACATTCATATGAAAAGCGGAACTAATAAAGTTTCAGTATATGATATGTATTTTCAATATTTTCATACGTTCCCATTCGAATAAAATACAACCCAAGCTAATAAAAGCGTGTTTAAAAGGACATTTCATACCATGTTCACTGTACATGTACTTGTAGCCTATTTCCTTTCACACGGATTTATGACATGAAAACCATGCAGATCCGCATGCGTACTACTTGCGTCCTATCGATTCGTATATATTTTTCCTCTCATATCTATCACTCGACTGTGGGTTGCAAATAGACTACCGGATAAATCACGCGTGCGAGTAGTACACGCGTGATTGCGTAGACCCGTGTGACAGGAAAAAGTTCCTCAATTATATATTAAACAGGTTTTTGAACATATTCAACCCAATAGGCGTGTATATGCCATGTCATAGGCAGTTAAGGGTAAGGTCTGTAAGATTTGACAATCATTTCAGTGAAATAGAGATAAAAATAATACTGTATCGGGTTGTGGTGTTGGTTTGTAGTGGTTATAGCGGCGTACATACCCACGGGGCGAGGCAAGCGATACCTGGTGCTGAACGGGTACTCGTTCAACGAGTGCGCGCCCACGTACTGGATGTGCTCATGGAGGAAGAGACACGGGTGCCGCGCCACCGCCAGGACCAACAAGCAAGGTGAAGTGGTCAACTACCACAATGAACACAACCACGAGAAACCTCGCTTCTATCACAAGACCATGAAGAAGACGATACAGCTTTGACGCAAATACAACATTTGGACGATAAATAGACCTACATTGGTATAAAGTTCATGTTTATCATTAGATCTTGTATATATCATTAGATAAGGTATAATGTGGGCCGATTATAAAAAGTATATTTTCTTTAATTGGGTACACTTGTATGTTACATAATTAATATTTTCCACAATTAATGACCTAAAAGTGAGTTCTAAGTATGGGATTTTATAAAAATAAATATAAAACGTTTTTTTTTTATGGTCTTTAATATTTGTTTTTTAACCTGTTCTATTGTACTGGTAGTGTAGTTATTGGTATAGAAACATTTAATAGACAGATATATTCGTAGACTTGTTTAAATCTCGATTTTTATAATTGTATACTGTTGTCAATATTGTCAGCATTTGAATTACCTTCATTCATTCTATTTTCTCATTTCCTTTGACGTCATATACGGTCTACACGTTCCTCTCATCTGTAGTAATTGCGTAATAACTGCAAATAGAGGTAAATATTTTACAAAAATGATATAGTAGTTGAATTCATACCAATTAAACAAAATATAGTTAAACAAAGCAAACAAACAATAAGAATAATGTTTTTAATTAGCTACAAATAAGTATTTTATGTTTACAGAGGCGTTTTTCTTACCGTCCAGAGCTGGGAAGTCCGTGCTGATATTTCAGTACAATAAATTTTGGGTGAACAATCAGTACCGGGAAAAGTTGAATTGGGCTTGTCGCGACAAGGACACTAGAGGATGCCTGTGCAGAGTCCAAACAACCATAGACGGCCGTTTCGTTCGCATTAAGGGTAGACACAACCACGCGCCTAATTACACCGCTTTCAATTTCAACCGTCCTAGCGTTCCAAAGGTGGTGGATATAAAGAGCATCTAGCATCGGCGCTGGCGTGACTTCCTAGCGGTCACGCGGTGGAAACGACCCAAAAACTATCAACATTGACTAGTTTTATCATCAAGGAACGTACCAAACCACGTCAGTTATTTTATGGAGTTTTGACCCCTCATCCTCCCGCTGGTGACCATCCGTAGTTCCCCCCTTCCTCCTCCTCTTTTTTCACGTAGTAATTCATAAATATGGTGTTTAATATTTTTTCGCAAACAGACAATAAAGTTGCGCGCCATATTTGAAAATAACTCGGATAGTGCGAGATTTTCCTCCTATCCTATCCCCATCTCGCCTCCCTGTGACCAAGCGTGGTACACCCCCTTCTCCCTCCTAAAATGGTAACGTGGTTTGGGTACGTTCCCTAGATCATGAACAATTTACTACTATACCATAAGTATCCAAAAACAAACTACATTTCCAAAAAGAACAAATTGCATTCCCTTTAGTATTTAAGTTATGTTACCATTAAGTAATCCAAGGAACTTTTGACTGTATGATCTGGTTACATAGTTAAGGTAATCAAATAGACAATAAAGTACGTAAAGATTTCAAGTATGTTGGCAATAATAATTTTTGCTATGGCCTTGTATAAGACGTATTTAACTAATGTTATGCCAGAAAGCGTGTCTTATTATATTTGTTTACTTTAACTGCGAATTGTGAAAAAATCCAATAAAAACAATTAATTAACGTTAATAAATTTATCGACATTTCATATATTTAATCAATGATTATTAAATGTCCTAATTGATCTGATTTCTACTCTCTTAACTCAAGTAGATCTGAGGACAATAATCAATTAATGTGCAGATGTTCATTTTTTTATTTATCTCTTTAATCATCGTAAACACACGGTGTTTCACAGTAAAAAATTAAAAAAAAAACACCGATTTTGATGATATGTCAAATTTAATTTAAGAAATTATCAAAAGACCTTTAAAGTGAAATGAAAATATTAAATTAAATTACAAATGTACTACAATAATGAATAATGGATTAAAAGTGGCCAGCAATTGAAAATCTTTTACAATGTTGTAGCACAATGTACTTTGAATTGAATTATTGTAAAGAAAACTATAAAAAAACAATACGCATTGATATTTATGCTCTCTATGAGATCCCTAAGGGGTAATATACATAAATACAATTAATTAATAATTTCTGTCTTCAAAGTCTTGAAGATTGAAGACAGAAATTAATTTTTAATGCTAGGATCAAAAGTATTTTTTGATTACAGATCTCCGTGTAATTCGAAGAGATATTATATTATATGACTTACCTGGCCCTCGTTGTCAACGCCGGTGATCGACGTGAACTCACGCTCGTGTTTTACTTCCCTAAGTCATATACTCAAAATAATATCCCCCTTTGAATTAAAACGGATCTGTGATTAAAACATACTTTTTAGTTCCATTGGTGTAATGATTGGAATGATTGGTGGTCCCACTGATGATAGATGATTTATAAACATTCGTTATTAGTGCTAGAGATGACCAAGAATGAGATGAAGAAGCCAATATCCATGAACTCATAAGCTGCGAAGCTCACGCTATAAGTTCCATAGCGTGAGCCCTAGTTCGGTTTGACGAACTTTTGAACTATAGGTGTATGAATTATCTGAACTCGTCCAATTAAATGTAATAAGTTAAAAACCGGGACCAACTGGTAAATGTGCCCTAAAAACACGGAATGATCATTAAAAACCATTAATCTTCACTTGTACATAAATATAATGCCGTATATGTTTATTGTTTTTGCCTACAATGTTGTACTTCCTGTAGTGCTTCGTGTACATTACAATGCACTCAGTTGTTCTTTCATAACATCATTAACATATCGTTAATTATAAACTTGACGAACAATTAATGTGTTGACCTTTATGGAATTTAAATGAAGACTGCCAGTTTTATGGGCAGATGTAAATAGATTGACAATCATACAATAAGGGCGGTAAGAGTAACTTTATTTTAAGTCTAATAAATTATTTTTGTAATTCGTATATTTTTTATTTTTTTCCAATTTCAATGTTCTACGCCAAGTCTATGAAAATGTATAGAAAATAAATTTGCAGATTTCTTTCAAAGAGTTCAAATACTTAAGTAAAGCTGAATGGATAGAGTTGAGCGGTATAAAATTGTGGTTTTTTCGGAGTAGATATGCACTTTGTTTCGTACTGACATGTTGCCACACGTCGAAGAGTTTGAGTCTTCTGAATCCTGTGTCTAAGTTCTAAGTTCTAAGTTCTAAGTTTCCACCCTTGTTACATGATCTATATTTGTTACGATTAGCAGTACGTTCTTGCAGTTGAAGAAGGATTCGGTTGAAAAGTTATTCAAGGGTCGGGTCTACCTTTGAGTTCAGCTCAATCCAGTGTTCTGGTATTTCTTCCCATTTTTATGGCTTGCCAGTGTACAATCGTTAATAATAATTGAAGAACGACTTAATTAATGAGTATGATTGCAGTAGAATGGAGCGTGTCCCGCTTTGGCAACCCGGTGCTTGTACTGAACGGGCAGAGGTTCCGTCGTTCAAACTCTTACCGACGCGACTCTTGCGCATCTGCGCGATGTGAGTGGCGATGCATCAAGTCCGATCACGGCTGCCAATGTTACGCAGTCACGATAGCAGGAACCTTGGTAGCCACGAGATACCAGCATGACTTTCACGCTCACTTGAAGTCGCAGAGATTAAAATGCACAACGTTATACACTCGCGATGGACTTGATATTAATGCATGCAGGCCGATGCATACCAGAAGGCCGCTAAAGGGCCACATAAATTAGAATCGACTGATTTATTTTAATAAGATTAACTGTTAAATACATACTCTTGTAAGAGACCTCTTTTGAAGAGTTTATAAATTGCCTAAATTCATGGTCTTAAAAAAGAACTATGAAGAAAAGAAAACGATAAATGACAGCAGCAAAAGAGCGAAATAATGGTCAAAATGTTAACATTCTAATTCAAACTAAATTGCATGCATGTGTAAAAATTTCTGCGATTTTGAAGTAATCGTTAACACAATCTAACGTAGAAATAATTAGTTCCCGTTGAGGTGACTTCAGTTTATAATACGAATTCAGTATCAAATTTTAGTTTTAATAAATTGATTAGTAGTAACGAGCACGGCATCTTCAAGTTTAAAATTGTTCGGGCGACTTGAACAGTTTTTAATGCCCTTTATTTTTTATCTCCCCTCGCAATATGGGTATAGTGTTATTCATTCTACACGTACACATACAAGTTTCTACTATGTTTAAGAATCCAACTGATATAAGTATGTAAGTAGGCTTCATGTGATATAGTTTTATTAAATACAAATAAATGTTAATAATGAATTGTATATACAATTATACATAGTTAGTTTTTCACCAATATACAGTGTTTTGGAAATGTTTTTCAAAATAAAGATAAGATAAGTGTGTATAAGAATGTGATAAGGATTCTATTCTTTTAGAAAATAATTGAAACAATTGCACTTATAATTTTGTGTTAATGATTGAATGTGGCTTATTCAATGTAATAAGAGTAGCCGTGTGGTATGTTTGTCATTTGTTTTATGTTTAATAAATATTAATGAATGGATAGCCATATTGAAAGGATATTGAGGTTTCGGGGTCCATTTGATAAATAAAAAAAGTGGTTCTATGTTTTAATTTTGAAAAAGATAAATCTTGGGACGAACCATCAAACGTAGCTACGTCAAAAGTAAATTTACTTTAACGGCTTTATCACCTAGAAATGTGGCCATACGACAACTCGACGGCGGTGTAAGCTTCTCCTAAAAACAGTGGAAAAATATCTTTTGTACATTTTCCTGGAAAATAAAAGTTCTGAAAGCGAAAAAACTCTTATAATTCTTATTCTTAATATGCTTGTTTTCAATCCAGACCATATGTATTTCCACGTATTATTTACAATTATATAATATTTCAAAATATTCATTGTTTTATTTTTTGCTAGAAGATACGTTATTTATAAATCTGTTATAAACATAGTTAAATAAGATTTAGAACAAGTTTATGTGTGACTTATGTTTAAAGCATGGAGTGAGCTTCATATTGTAACGCGTTACATTTACTGACAGTCAATCTTCAGTTGCAGGCACGGGTACCCCAGTGGAGCCACCGCCTACACTAGGCTTACCGTTCCCATTTCCCTGCTTTCCTGGGCAATTTCGGTACTGCCTGAGCAAGCGGGGTAAGCCGGCCATCGAGGTGGGAGCGCATCGATTCTGCTTCAACGGGCGCGCGGCTAGTGGCAAGGTTTGGTGGCGGTGCTCGAGGAATCCTCGCTGCCGGGCTGCGGTCCATACGTTCGGTCTACGTGTTGTTCAGATGAACAGCGCCCATACGTGCGGCGTACGCGCCACACCCCTCAGACCCATGTTCTAAGTTTCCTGGCGTAGGGCGGTCGCTATCGGACAGTTTCGTGGCGTCACAATTACCGCGTTGCGTCTTTGCAAGCACGGAAATATGTTTTGACACTACCACAAAATATGGTTAATGTTTTAAGCGCAACACTAAACTATATTCAGTATTTTTGATATAAGCCAAATGTAATGTTAGAATTTTTTACTTGTAGTGCAGTGTTTCGTTTTAAATTAATGACACTAATATTTATTATTAACATATTTCATCTAAAATTGTTAAAACAACAGGCCAGTATGCCAGAAGGCCAGTTATCGCGTGGAATAGTAGTGATATTGTGGCGTCACATAAATATGTTCTGTTTGAGGCCTCCCTTAATAAATAATTAACGCCACATTCTAAGACTAATAAGTATGTCAATTTGTCATCTTCTCAGCCGCCGGCGAAATTTGATGATATGGCACAGATAGGGATCTCGATGCTACTATTTTTATTTGGTTCTGGACCTTTAGACGTTGGTAAAGTGAGGTGTTAACGCTGGTTCGAGCAATGAGCTATTGCTTCAAATGGAATGTAAACGTATGCTCTTGTGCCTTTCCGCCGGCGGGTGTTAATATACGCCTTTATCGATTTTGATGTGTGGGAGGAGACGAACATATGTTTGTCTACTTTACGATTATTCTCCAAAGAGATTATTATACCGCGACATGTAGGTCAATATTTATATCCTATATGAATAGGTACACTAAATTAGGTCTGTGTAATGAATGTATACGATATTTTATTAGCTTAGTAGCATGATGGCCGTTTACAAACTATATGAGACTAGTATTGGGCAAGAGTGTTCCTGAAATGCAGCTTGTAGTTTTAAGAGACTTTTTTCATTTAAGCAAAAATGCTGATACAATTTTATGAACCAGGTAAAATATAACCAATCTCATTTCAAGAGCTTAAGCTTATCTCAGGGTAAACCGCTCGAGTGAACGATTTAATTAACAGCAGAATATATGAATATTGACAACGTACTTCAATGCGAGTTACGTTCTTTATACCCGTATTATTCGAGTTGGCACAATACAATCGGTCGGTCGATCATGATTTAATTTATTGCATTTATAATCTGTACGCAAATACAATTTTAAGCGCGCAGTGAATCAGTATACGATATTTATGGAATACTAGAGTTAAGATAGCTCTTGCCTAGCGCAGCATGTTTCCGTCTCGCTCTTGATCTTCCGCGCTACGGTCCTAGGTGTAGTTTGTTGTACAAAGTGATAGTTATCTTATGATATCGATATCCTAAGTATTTTTATATATTACTTTTACATATTTTTTTACGACTTTATCCGCGAGTGTATATAAAATGATTGTTGAGATGGAGTCTACTCCAAATGGTCGGTTTCGGTTGGGATCACAGGAAAGATATGGTTTTGTTGAGTCGAGCACGTCGGCTGGAATGTTTTAATCGAGTCATGTCATGTATACGATGTTAGGAAAGTAATGTAACAACTTGTTAAAGTAGGCAACTGCATTTATTAAACGATTGACTTATTATAATACTCAATGTATACGTTGTAGGTTAAGATTTGTTTCCTTAGTGAGATCATTATTTTACGTGAAAGTTAAGTTAGGTTTATATTTTTTATATTTGCTTTGAGTAAGTACTTAATTATTATATTTTGTTAGATCTGCTTTACTGTCTGGGCTGTACTTACACAAAGATTGAGTTAGAAACGACATGTTAACCTTCGTCACGCAGACCGCGGGACGTTTTAATACCAGTTTATATTTACCATATGAGATGTATACGAATGTATTTTTAAGTTAACCCTTGGAGTATTATTCTTGAAGTATTATTTTTTTGTGTATTGTGATAAGATATTTTATTATATTTTAGTCGGAAAGTATATTAATGGATAAAGGTTAAAGGTAGCCGGCGACAGTCGCTCGGAGAATGTATACGCTGTGTAGTGAGTACTGGTAGTGAGATGAAGTTCTCTCGTGTATAAGTACAAAGAACGATTATATTGCGCTGATGTAATACTTGTTTTTTATTTTGTTTATCCCTCTTTCCATGTTTTACTTTTCAGCAACAATTTGGTCATCAATTCCTCATATTCAGGTATATGCAGCGATGTGTAGAGATTATAGGTAATACGAGAATCAATGAAAGATGATCAGAATGATCCTTAGGCTTACACAATATTTGGGATATAGCACACGATATGTAATTAAATGAAATAAAATATCCTTATTTTGCACAAGGCTTCGGTGGCACTTATAAATTGTCAAGTACAATATTTTTTCTTAAACTGCCACCGGATCGGAACGCGACCTCAACTGAGAAGATCCGGCAAGA
>DWTU01000068.1:0-24817 GCA_018251515.1 Cecropterus confusis | reverse complement strand
AACGATAAGGTTGACGGGCTACCTGATGAAAAGAAGTCACCGTCGCCTGAACATTTGCAACACCAGGGGGGTCGCCAATGCATCGCCGGCTTTCAAGGAGAGCTAATGTAAAACGTCTATTATAATTTTTCATGAAGGCGTTGGAAATCACTGAAGTTCTCTTGACGCGACGGCAACTCCTTATTTGTCTTATAATAGTGTAGCGTGTCTCTTGAATATAGCCGAAGGGGTTAGGCAAATTCATTATAATTTCGTATAAATAAAGTTAGCCACAGATGCATTGCTACCTATGTGGGTTAAAAAAAAGAAGAATGCTTTCAACACTGATAGCCTCACACTAGGATTATCTCCTGTATCGTGGGTGCCATGAACACATACTAAGACGAATATATAAAATCCCAGACCTAGAACAGAAATCTAAATTCATCATTCAGCTGTGTGTCTGACCGGAGATCGAACCCGGAACCCACTTCGCCGGAAACCGGCATGGTGACCGCTCCGCCACGCGGGTCATCAAAGCTAAGGCTAAGGTGGTAGACCTTGTATAAGCATCCCTCCCTCATCACACCAACACAGAACGCAGCAAAACAAAATAGATGTGGGGTTGGTGCATCCAGAGTCGAAAGACGAACGATTTTACCACTCTTTATTTTTTTAAACTCTCTGCATTGTCCTATTTTTTAATTAAATAAATTAAGCTTATCTCTAACAATCTCCATATCTCTGCATGTTATATCTCCATTACATAGACAATATCTCAACTTCCTTCAAAGTGTATAAAGACACGACACAAACAATTTGCATATTAATGGGGATAGAATATGTAAACGACGTGTTAATAACTGTCCTTGCGAGATATGGAACCGTTAATACATTTTTTTGATAAATTAAGACACATTGAATTATCTATAAATAGTTATTCTATGTTTCTTACTGTTATTTTATTACATACGGGTAGAGATAGGTAGATGATTTTTATAAACATTTTTATTATAATATTATTAGTAGACAAGCTCAGTCCCGCGGTTAAACCCGCATTTAAAAATGTAACTTGCCATAGTTACATAAAGCTGAAATTGTACAACTTATACAATTTTAACATTATAGCATTATTTCAGAGAGGATTGACAGCAACTGACATCGGTGGCTGCGTGCGCGTAGAACGCGCGCGGTTTCTTAAGCTTTAATATTTTGCGCGGAACCTTAATGATATTTTCTAAAGTATAAGTAACCTAAATTAAGCTTTATAACATCAGCTATCTATCAGTGAAAGTCCCGTCATAATCGGTCCAGCGGTTTCAGAGATTACCCAGAACGAACAGACAGTCAGACAAAAATTTTAGTAATTAATGTTTTGTTATCAGTATCGTATATACTTCCATATGCATTTGATTAAAATCTATAATTTTGATATTACAAACAGACATGTCCTAAAAATGCGTAGTCATACCTTAAAAAGAAAACAATTATTTTAAATATTAAATATTAAATTAAATATTTCGGCCTCCATTTATAGAGCAGGCTGGAATAATCATAAAATTACAATCTATTTGAAATGATGTATTAATTAAAAACAGGTGCTTTTAATAATCAAGAAACTGCATCCACCTTCTTGTACTTATGATATAACAAAGAATCAATTTCTTATGTAATAAATTTCAATAATGTAACCATTATTTTACAACTTCAACGAATTATAGGTATAGGTAGTCATTATTTTCCAGTGGTAGGAATTTTATAATATTATTCATTCAGCCAGCAAATCTCTCATGTGGAACATATGAGAAATTTCAAAGACGCAATATTGAATAACATGTTCCTATACTTGCCTCTTTCGTAAATTACATTGTATTTATTTTGAAAATGCAACAAAACCTTGTTTAAAATTTGAAAGAACAGAAGTGCATTTTTCAAAATAAATGAAATATGAGAGGACCGACAACATTATTAATGACTTATGTAATTGGATTGTTATCAAGTTGAAAATTAATGATCTAAATGGTACATATATTTTTACATTTGATATATTTATTGAAAATGTGATGCAGTTAATAATGATGTAATTAACCCTTGAAATTAAATCGTTACAACAACTCAAGGTCAATGGCTTAGTGGCTTAAAATTTATTATAATTGAGCATTTTTGCCCTGAAACATCGAAACTTAAAATTAAAAGAGTCATACAAAGTGTCCAAAAACACAAATTGTCACAAAATTAGACCATAAATCAATCCCGTTTGGTGGGATTTAAATTAAAACCGGCCAAGTGCAAGTCGGACTCGTGCACGAAGGGTTCCGTATTACGTATAAAAAACGGCAAAAAATCACGTTTGTTGTATGGGATCTTACTTCAATATTTATTTTATTTTAATTTAGTTATTTATTTTCAAAGTGAATATGTTACGGAATATTCTGTGAATACGTCAAGTGTCTACTTCTTGCCGTTATTAATATCGAGCAAAAAAATCACTGTTGTTGTATGGGAGCCCCCGAAAATATTTATTTTATTTTGTTTTTATTTGTTGTTAAAGCGGCAATAGAAACATATCATCTGTGAAAATTTCAACCGTCTAGCTATCACGGTTCATGAGATACAGCCTCGTGACAGACAGACGGACAGACAGCCAGACGGACAGCGGAGCCGTAGTAATAGGGTTCCGTTTTCACGCTTTGGGTACGGTACCGTAAAAATTGAAGTAGCAAACGAGAATTCAAGAAGCCTGTTTTTAATTGGTATATATCTTTGGCAGCTTCCAATTATACGCATGAAATGTTGCACGCTAGAAACAGGTATGTGGACCTCTTCGGTGCAACCGTTCAAATCTTGCGATCTTTCTTAAATGATAATTTTTTTTGGAACATTCCAAGAATTAAAAGGAATTATGGTATAAACGTTTACATTTTCTATACTCTAAATTGAACAGAAAGTCGTTAACAAATAAACTTTTAATAATAATGTTTCAATCCAATAAGGGGATTATATGTAGCTAAAGACAAGTCCCGAAGTATAGAAAAGTCGACTATTCATAGGAAATTAAATTAAATTCAAATTCAACGAATTCTTAACTCCAAACTTCAATAATAGAAGTCCAATATTGAAAAATCTGAAGTAAAGTTCGAGAGCAGTGTTTCTAAAAGTGGGCGATAACATTCTTGTGGGTGCTGGATACCTACAGAGGAAGCTGTTTGGTGATCTTTCGTTTTCTTATCCGATCGATGATTTTCATAAGATTTTTTCATTAAACTATTTCCAAAGAACGAAGATTTTACCTTAGAAGAACCTAGGGAATAATTTATTTAAAAGTGAGTGATATACGAAACAGTTTGAGAACTCCTGCTCTAGAGGTGAATATTATTTGAAACGAGTTTGATAAAGCGTTAGGTTGAGGTTAAGAAAACGATTTTTATGTTATAAAAATGAGATCTTGGAAGTTATAACATTTATTGATTAATTTTTATTTTTATTTCGAGTAAGATACAGCACGGATTTGTACAAAAATGCGGCCAAGTGCGACTCGGACTCGCAGGCGAAGGGTTCCGTAGCATTATCATTAAATAAAGTTGAACAGTTTTCCAACTACCAACTTACGTTTGTTTTTCATAGTGTTTGTATGAATTACAAAGTTAAGGTATTCGGTTTTAAAAAAGTGCTATATCTCAAAAACTGTCAACCGTATCTTGTTCGAACCAATTTTCGTTGAAAGTTTTCCTTGACATCTACAACATATGTTATACAACAACTCTCAATTTTCCACTTTGGAAGCGTCTAATTTTCAAACAATTGATTTTGACGAAAAATGATTTTAGAAATCTCAATGTCATTTTTAAAGACCTATCCATAGACATCCCTCACGTATAGGTTTGATGAAAAAAAAATAGTTTCAGTTCCATGTATGGAGTGCCCCGTTTATTTTTTTGATTTATTTTTGTTCAAAATTCGAATAGCTATTACCAGAATACATCAACCTACAAACTTTTTCAACTATGTAGGCCTAAGTTTCGGAGAAAAATTGCTGTGAAATACGGACGGACAGACAGAGATGACGAACCAATAAGAGTTCCGTATTTTGCCGTTTGATTACGGAACCCTAAAACAGTTTAAGCTAACTGATTCAAAAACAAATAGGCTTATACAAATATTTTGTGGACTTTGTTTAAATACTTTGTTTGCGTACTTTATAAATACTTTGTTCGTTTACTTTATAAATACTTTGAGTCCTTTAAGGGAAGTTAGGTTAGGTTAGGTTAATCAAAAGTAGCAATCAGAACGTCTCTATTTATGAGAAGAGACCCATTGTGTGTTCTTTCAACCTGTTTAGCTTTTTCTAAATTATTGAATAATTAATGTGATTGTTTTATTAGTCCTAGTTAGAAACTAACGTGGTATAACCTTTCTTTTTATATATAGTACGGAAGTACTTATAAATTAGCATGTAACCCACCTAACGGTAAGTGGCCACTGCCGCCCATGGACATCTGTTATCAACCCAAGGTAAGATCAACATCTCACCTAAGGTTGCCACAGATTTGCTACCCTTGAGGACTACGATGGAATGTCTCGGAAAAGTATGTCTCCCTTCATACCAGAATACAATAGCGCATTACACTGCTGTTATCAGGTAGAACTAGGTGTGGCGGTGGTGCTGCCGGAGTCGAACCACAAAGAGTTCTACTAACTTCAACCTTTAAAAGATAACATTTATAAATCGTGTTATTTATCTATAACACCGATTTTCCACGTTTATTTGAACCTAAATTAGTCTTTTTGTTCCATTTAAGCTTTGCCACACTATGTTTAATTGTTGTTAATAAATTTGGAGGCAAAATGATTTCTGTTTCAATACAACCCCGCCTACACCACGTGTATTAATTAATTTTAATTACTTTACGGAAAATGGTATTCATGTAAACCGTTCACACCGATTTTTTCCAATTATTTTATGTCAAAGTGTTAATTGGATGTGCTTTATCTTGATCAATGTGTAAAGTTGATTCCAATTATGTATTAACATGAGCGCGCATGAATCTGCGGCTTCGGTAAATCGTAATTGATCGTCAAATTAACCAATGGTATATTCAGTCGCATTGGATAAGTATGTCTCCCTTACACATCAAAAGGAAATAGGTGCACCGGCGCACGACTGTTATCAGGCAGAAGTAGGTGTGGCGGTGGTACCCCCCCCCCCCGGCCGAACTACACTGGTTCTAACACCTGGAAACACCTTACCACCTGGCTAACGTAAATGGTATCGCAACCAAGTTATTTGATATCGTTCTGTAGATACTTTATGTATGACGATTATAACATGTTCCTTATTGTCAGTAATTACTTACATTAGACATCAACGGGCGAATGATAAGCGTTATCGACTTCAAAATACCTTCGTTTGGTTCTTGCCTGAAAAACCTTGAGGTGGTGTCGGATTCGGTTAAAATTTTCCACGAAGCAGTAGACACTTAGTACAAATGTAGACAATACTAGTGTAGCTGGTCCGATAACTAGACACCTACGTAGTCGCGTTATTTCAAGCTGGTGCTATGTTGGAAACGAGTAACTAGGAGCGAAATGAATTATAAAATATGAATGACAAAACTGATTTATCATTATCATTAAAGGAACATTTTAAATTATGTCATTAAAAGTTAAAAAAATAAACAAATATACCCGAATGAGTCCGTGGAACGTATAGGCGGAAGCAGGATTCTTCGTTAAAAACGCTTTTTTCCTAAATTACCTTTTAACAATATATATCAATTGTTTTGTATTTAAGTTTGGATTTTTAAGACATATACAATAGTCGCTTATTCGTTTATCATCAGACTATAGATTAGCTAGAGAACTATATTTAGTTTCGAACGACATTACGCAGCGTACAATGTACAAAATTTGCATAAAAACAGGCTGTAAATTCAGGGCTACTAATGCCTATACTGATTTCTACATTATACAACCACTTAATTGACGGCGACTGTACCTGCATACCAACTACGTCTCGGGCTAGATTTTCCTTAAATCTTTTGATACAAAAATATATTTAATTATAGAATTTTAAACTGTCAACTTTACTAGAACTTACCAATTTAGTCTATTCTTTGAGTTTAGTTTATATTTCAGTTTTGGCACTCTGTAATATCCGAGTTAATTTTATTTAGCAGAGCATATTTTGTATAAATACATTATATCTAAATATTCATTCAAGCGACTAATATCAGAGGCCTGCGTCGGTCACGGCAGACTAGTTATGACATTTTCAACAGGAAAGTTGCATAAACTTATGATGTTGTAGAATCGCAACCAATTTGTATAAACTATATTAATAAGTTGAATGTTCACAGGTAAATAACAATTATTTATAGTAAGTGAAATACAAGTTCATTTTAAAACTAATTCTGTTTTAAACATAATAATCTTTTTACATCGAAGTTATTTTTATCACAATATTAAATGCGATTTTTTAATTTAAAATACAAAAATAGTATTCAGATTAAAATAAAATAATTTGAAATGAATGTAACTGAGTAATTGAAATTAAAAGTATCACAAGCACTACTTAGAGTATAAAATATGATTATTATCTTGATTGTAATTCATTGAAAGAAAATAATGCTACATTAAAAAAGATGTGTATTTCGCATGGTCACAAGAATTTAGACGAGTAAAAATACATTTATTACATAAATTTTCATTATCATGCTATGCAGGTAATTCGTTTTATTCATATTGTCTACGTAGTAAAATATAATTACACTTTGAGTTGTCTATAATTTCTGATTAAGAATTTTAAGATTCACGTAAAAGGTTAAACGAATCTTTTTTATATTGTATTTTTTTTGCGTCTCATAAATATTACCGTAAAAATGTTCACAAGCGCCTGGGGGCAGTTCTCGCATCGCGTCACTAGATGGCATTCGCAGTAACGGGCGTCAACTACAGTTATTCAGTTGAAACGTGTATTTGATAGAAAACATTAATTGTTAACCACCGTTATATCATATATAAGGTGAAATATTTTTTGTGATCTATTCGAGTGAAGTATTTGATATTTACACTCAATAAAAAGTGCTAAATCAATTGCGTGTCTGTTTCGGAACATTGGACACGCGCTTAAAAAGTTATAAATTAACGCAAGTGATGCGAAGAAATCAAACATGACAAAAAATAAATCATTACATTTTACAGTTGCTTTTTTCCAATATTTTATATTGCCAAAGTTGCATATGACGTATGAACATTATTTGTTCTTTTTTATAAGTTTTATAAATTTTTGCGTTGCTATAATGCGTTACGTATAATTATCATTTAGAAACTATAAGAGTTAATTGCATTTAGAGATAGTAGACATTAATAACAAAATGTTAAAAATGAACGAATGCCTTAGTATTTAATTTTACTACTTTACACGTATACGGAGGGAACAAGACACTTAGTGGTTCGCAGCAGTTCTCAAGGCGGTACGTGTCTCTACATTGCTATAGATAGAGTCGAGCGGCCTTCGTGAATCCCACACTACAGCCGACAGCTAATACTAGCGCGTAATTTTGTTTGATGTAGAGACAAACGTTGTTAATAATGTTTGCTTAGCATGCAAACCGTTTGAAAAATAGGATTCATCGTAAACTTTAGCAAAACTACTCAAAGTTAGCAGGAAGTGAATTTTTTACGTGTTTGTACTCGTGTAAATCTTCAGACAAGGATTTTGTAATTATTGTTGTACTCAAAAATATTCTAACGCCGTCAGTTACGTGATATGAGTAATTTGAAAATTTGGAAACTTCAATTTACATACAACTTGTTTGTAAACTTCATAACTTTAATTTATAGGATATTGACCATCGAAGTTTATAATAAACACGTTTTATGAATTAGGCGCGAATTTAGTCGTGTATTTTTTTTTTGATTATTTACATAAACAGAAATACATATTTAGCCGTATTGCTACTTTAATATCACTGTAAATACTTTTTAAATAAAAACAATTTATTATAAAAAATAATTAATCTTTATAACGTATTTCAATATTTATTGGTTTAAAATAAATTAAAAACATAAAATAAATATTTTTAAGCAATTCTGATCACAAAAATAAATTTTGTTTCGAGATACATTATAAATACAGACAAATTAATTTATATTTTAAATCAAATAATATATAAATACAAATTATATGATATGCCACTGATGCGAGTACGTCTCTTCCTGTATTTAGACAGTCCGTCGGCCTAATGCTTGGTTTAATTTTACAAGTAAATAAAAAAATACTAATTCAGACATGATTGTATTTTTTACGTAAAAACTTAAACTTTTTAAACACAATACATAATTATAATTAGTATCCAAAAATAACTTAAATTATAATGAATAAATTATTACGGTAATATTTTCGTAGGACTCCGCATCACTGTATAACCTAATTTTTATATAAAATAATTATTTTAAAAAGTATTTTAGTTGCGTGCAAGTGAACGTAGATATAATGCAGTCGGATATAAGTTATGAATATTAAAGATATAAGAAGTAAATAAGACGAATTTTAACTGTAATGTTCATTATAAAAATAATATAATATTGTAAGTAATGCATATAGCATTCGATAGTAGAGTGTATCCTCTCCGTCTCCATCTCCAGAATATTAAGTAATAATTTGTTTACAAGTAAAGTGGTTTTTGCTCTGTTGTAAGGTAGATGAGGTGCTGCTCTGTAATAATAAATCACAAACTGATTCCGCTGGGGTGCTTTGAGAGAACAAATCATTTTAACTTTTTATAATATGCAAGTAGCATACGAACATGCAGTCCACCTGATGGTAAGAGGTTTCTGCCTCTCATTGACATCTGTAATTATCGCTACGAAGGTTAGCCACAGATGCTTTGCTACCCATGAGTACTAAGTTGAATCGCGCCCTACAGACCAAAATATATATAACAGTGCTATTGTTAGGTATGGCAGTGGTGCTTCTGGAGTCGAACCACAATGAGTAAAATGTAAAATCGTATTATGTTCATATATTATTATAAGGTATTTTAATAATCACGGATATAGCTTAGAACTGTACAAAGATCGGAGTGACTTACATGCCTAGTGTATGTAAACGCGTAATAGTATTTGTTGTGCGGCGACAAATATTGTTAATGCTGTTTGCACGCACACGGCACGCTGATGTTTGCTGTGTTCGAAAATATTCCGCTTTTTTGTCGCTAACGAGGCCACAAATTAAGTACATATAGAAGTCTAAATATCGATCCCTAAAATGATATAAGATATTTCGACTGCTACTGTGTATATCTGGATATGTCTTGTGGGTTAAACGCTGTGTTTTGACTAAAATGAAATGTATATGAATATTTTTTTATAAAAAATTCGCCAGTTCGATGTGCACCTGGCACCCACCTGGTAACATTCTAGTTCTAGTCGCAATCCTAGTTCTAGTCTCATATCTCATCTCATATCTAGAAGAAGTACAAGTACCTAGTTATGTTTTTGCCAGTAAAGTGTGATCACTATATAACTATATTTATGAACTATTATATCAATTCTGATCTGATTGCCATTCTATACTTGTCTTTTATTCATTCCACGACGTAATTGTTTTTCATATTATAACTAACAAATATTGCAAGAAGGTTTATAGTTTTCCGTTTTAACTCCAATCAAATATAATATTACTATATCGTCTGCATTTTCCTGCATATAGTATTTTTAGGGTTAAAAACAATTCATGTGTATATTTTTTTATTAAATCTAGACAAAAATCAATTCTTGTTATGTCAAAAACTGTTTTTACTCGTTTACTTTCAATCATTTGGTAAATGAACGATAGTTTAATCGGCCAGTAACTCAATTATAAGAGAGCTACCGTTTTATGCAAACGCTCATACTGACTCTATATTTAGAAGTTTATCGCTTAATAAAAGACAAGCGATATTAAAATGGTAACTAGAGCTCTATAAGGCACAGGCGGTGTTCAATTATAGAGGAATTACGGAACGCAGTTGAATAACACATTGTAAAGATAATAGCTGTAACCACAGCAATTATAAGTGAGCTAGTAGAGACGCGCCGCCACCGTCGTCACCGCAGACCAGACAGTATCTGCGCCCTTAGTACGAGTTTATTACGTTTCTTCAAAACAATTATTGTTTAAGTTTACCTCATTATTGCAAGGCATGGCTCAAAACGAAAATATAAACGTGCAATGTCCTATACATTGTAAACGTAAACGACGATTGTTTTGAGGAAATGTAATAATCTCGTTCTAAGGATACTATGATCATCACTATATTTGTTGTAATTGATATATCATAACATGTAATAACATATCATCTTTACGTTGATTCTTGTATTATAAAGTTGTCAAATCAAATGTGACATAGCCTGTACTTGAAGTACTGTAATTTTGACATGTTGTGTTATTACAAATAATATGCATTGACTATTTTTGTTATCATTATTTGTGCCGGCTTGTGTCATTGTTACTAGGACAAAATAATACCTACTGTTTTTCTTCTTACAAAAAATACCATTTATTTACTAGGACAAAATAATACCTACTGTTTTTCTTCTTACAAAAAATACCATTTCAGATTTATTTTTGTAACTATTATATCAAATAAGCGAGAGCAGTGACTTACGACACGATATGTATTGGTGCAGATTTCATTGCCACGAATTACAAACCCAATGTAGATTAAAACTCATTTGATCTGGAGATCGGAGGACTCATTTGGAGCATCGTAACTTATTGTAGGTATTTCGTAAGTTCGCGTTAACCGTCAGTTTTTCTGCGTTTGGTCTTATAACATTTAAAAAAACCGGGCTTGGCAGGTGCGCCGAGGCCACCTTTATCAGTTGTGTGTAGTGTTGTACGGCGCTCCACGATGGAATCGCACCAAGAAAATAAAAGTTTCCTTAAACGGAATGGCGTAGGGTTTATTTTCGTTTTGTGGGTGGTGGCAGTGGGTCGTGATGTGTACAATTTATTGGTCGCTTGGTGTTCGCGCCGCGAGCGGTCCCGGCGCGGCTCTGCGCCTTTTTGTTCCTTCCCCGGTTAATCAGCCGTTACGGAAATCCATAATCGACTGACTAATTCCACTTATTAATATCGATATTCAGATTTGAAAAATCGATATCGTAACTACACTTGCGGTTGCCCTTTTGTAGGAACTGAAGGTTAGTCGAGTTTTCCTCATTAACATTCACCGACATCTTTATAAAGAAAACTAAATAAGTAATATTTAGTTTTTTTCTTTTCATATTCAAAACCAAGTATATTAACACAATTTTAAATTCAATTCATTAAAAGAGCAACTGATTTTAAAACCAATAGTAATCAAAGTTTTCTTAAGTAATTAAAATAAGGTTGTTTTGAATGTCATGAAAAAATGTTTATATGTTTAAAATATTTTTATATAGAAAAGGATATTCACTTGTTGTTGTTGTTCACTTTCGTTCACCTTCGTTGTTCACTTTCGTCATTTGTGTCGCTGTACGTAACGAAAACAAAGCCAAACTGTACAAACTACATGTATGTTATTCGCCTACTGAACTGTACGTTGGTACAGTACCACTTACTATAAAATTAGACTAATTTCAGATACGCTAATAATAACTTACAGCCATTTGTTACCCGGCTCGAACGGTTTTCACGCTGTTTGAAATTGAACCTAAAAGGTCCAGAGTTTAAGTTTCACATGAGTCGTATTTAGTATACACATAGGTACTCCCACGATAAGAGATAAGTAAGCAGTATTTAACTTCGGAACACGGTATAGGTGTTGCTGGGTTAATAACAGCTCCAGTATACCTAATCATTTATTCTTTCATTTGATTTATTTTTTAGGTATAAAAAATACTTAAGAATTCTATACGTGCGACATAGATTAATGTCATAAAGTTTCGGCGACGTTGCTCTTTCTAACTACCATAAGTATAAGCGATAACCTATGATATAAAAACTAATTTACCTATTCGATACAATGTTACGTGAGTGTTGATAGAATACCAGTGTCGTGAATGTGATACTAGGTACCTATACTTATTTCACTACGGAGTAAACTGTAAATAATTTATGGTTGTATTAGAATGAATAGATTATTTCGTCTTTATTCTAAAGAATTTTTTAATAAAAGAAACGCTTATCTGAATTATTATAACACCTGCCAAGGTATTATAATAATGTAAAGCAGAATGTATAGCAGAAAAGTAAAAACCAGGGCCGATTTTCACTTGAGTTAATAATATTTCTATTTACGCGTTTTTTTCCGAAACTTATTTAGATAACAGCTACATTTCTACCACTTTTGGAAAGAAACAAAGAAGGTTCAGTCATTTCAAATTTATTTCTTAGTTTTAAGTAGGTACCGGTAAATGTTAAACAAAATATGCCTAAACAGTGAACTAATAGCACTAAATAAAGTTATTATTGTTGTGTAATATCTTATAATGTGTGTAATAATAATGTTACTATTCCTTTGGTTTTCCTTGTCATGTGTTTATTTAATGAAAAATATTTATGTAATAGCCGCATACTGCATAAGTATCCACGGTATCTGAGGCTAGTCATATTACGGAATAAATAAATTCGATGAATTTCAAGAAATTTAATAAATATTAATGAAAATATCTACGCGCATAATTGGAATTTACTAAGATCTTTCGTAAATTATTTTAATCTAGATATGTAATACCAAACCTTTAACTGGATAGAAATGTACGGAAGCACATATTAGATTTAGAAAAATATTCTGGCCAACTGACGACCATGTTAGTATTTTCAATATTGGGTTACACGGTGGTACCTTATTAATTTTACATTTTGATATAACAGTTGAACATCATTTTATACAAATCAAAATGTTTTAATTCAAAATAAAGATTATAGAAATTGCGCGATAGGAGATCTACAAAGATCTACAAAGGTGCAATATAATTGTCTAAGGATAAAGTATTAGTATAGTAGGTGTACTACGATATAAGTGACGCACTAATACTTACTAAAACCAGGAATAATACTCGTGATTGGTATAAAGATCCGGCGGGCATTATTTGTACGTTCATTATTTTAATGAAAATAAATTTTATGTATATTAATTTTATGGCCGCACGTACTTTTTATTAAAAAGTATTACTCTAAATACATAATAATCGGCAGTCCTTCCGGAGTCGGGCCACAAAATCCTCTTGCACCTTAAAATTACATAACTTTATTATGACTGCCGATATCAGTACCGTATTTTATCGAATTAATCAACATGTTATTATGGTAATTTCATCTCAATGAACGATTGTAAAAATAACTCGTTTGCATTTACAATTCGTACAACTTCGCGTTTGTTTACATTTTCAATCCTTTTAAGAATATTGGACTTGTTGTGTTTATTGTTTTGTGTTTTTACATGTTGCACTAGAACTGTCATTGATTGAAATTTATTTTATTTATTTATTTACTGGTTAATAATATCCTACGTTTAAATGACAAAATATGTACTTTTATAACTTCTGAATTTACGTTTGAAGAAGTTTTTTGAATTGGCACGTACTTGTGTCGGCAATAAGTTTTTTGAATTTTATTTTAATTATTATTTAACGACCCACGTGGTGGAGCGGTCACCATACCGGTCTGACACGCAGTTGGTCCCGGGTTCGATGCCCGGCCATAAAGACATCTGAATGATGAGTTTTGACTTCTGTTCTGGGCCTGGGTGTTTGTGTATTCGTCATTGTGTGTCCATGGCACCACCATGACATTCCACGGGAATATCCTAGTGTGGGGCTATGAGTGTAGAAAGTGTTTATGTTTATGTTTAATTACTTTCACGTGTATTATTTTTATAACCCAAGTTCAAATGCTTTAACTAAGTAGTGCTAAAATCACACAAGTGTGTACATACCGCTTTTATTAAAATTATAATCAATTAAGATTCGCATATTATTATGTGGTTTACTTATAAAATAACTAATGCAAAAACACGTTTTGAAAACAAACAATTTGCCTGCTAATTGTTTGTTTTCAAAATGTGTTTTTTGTATAATTCAGTTTTTTTGGTTCAGGTTAATCATCGAAATAACATTATTTACCACTGTAGGTACAGTAATATTTGGGTTACTTTCGGTTTTTTGTTATTTGGGTCGTTAAATTATAACAATAAGGTTACAACCTTGTAATAAATGCGTTAAAGTGGCACTTATGAATATTTTTAAAAATTATATTTATGTTGAAAGGTATTTGTTTGTCAGAATATTTAATTACGTATTTAGGTACGTACAATATATTTTAAACTTTATTGTGACCATTTGATTATGATTTTCTACCTATCTAGTGTCAAGTAGTTCTTGCGTTTTTTCCACCGAAAGATGTGATTGCTGGATCATTGAAATATGAGTTGATCGTCTTAGTCGTCAGGTGTAGCAAAATATATGTGGTTCCCACAAGAGGCACTGATCATGAGACGGGCTACTGAGATAATTATCTCCATTACCTCAAAATATATATATATAATATTATATTGCACAATATATATAACCTTCTAAATGATGGCATTAGGTAACCGAGCCGACGAAAACTAACGCCCGATGCCTATCAACTTATTAATTTTATTGTTATTGCGCTCTATTACACAAAATCGTTTTATTTCTACCAATAAAATAACGGTAGACACCCAAATTAGGAAGCTGGGCTGTTTGTTTTGAATTAAGGTTGTAAATAAAATTAGGCAAAAAGTAAAACTAGGTAGACCATAATGCTAATTCTCCGAAACTTTGTGACATTTTTCTTCTCGGCTAATTATTACCGGCTTGAAAATAGGAGGAAAGGGGGGGAGCGACTTTTTTTAATATCACGACAATATTGGTATAAATGAAAGCTGGTAAATTGACCAAATTTAATAATAAAGTAAATAAATGTCAATCTGTGGAAAACTTAGAACAATGTAGATCGATAATTATATCTATTGTACTTATTGCGAAAATATAACAAAATTATCTCTACTACGAGTTGCGATATCAGTTTTGACAAGAACGATTGCCAAAAAATTAAAATTAGTCATTTTCATAACGAAACATTATGGTGCTCATATGAAATAGTTCTAACTATTAGTATATTAGCTGGCTCATACGGTACAAGGACCTCTCACACTCTCCGGGGAGCTAATAATCGTCTGCGATCCAATGTCAATTGATGGGTAATTACGAGGCTGGCAGGTCAGTAGGACCTGACCCGCTCTCGTCACCCGGTTAATATGTCATTGATTAGATGTATTTGATGCTTATTTCAATGAAAGTTTAGTCCTCGCTGTCTGTATAAATCCAGAGGGGTCCAGGTTTGGTCTCGGTACTGTCAGTCATCGTGTTGGTTCAATAGCACCTGCAACAATAGAATTTTAGTGTGTATTGAACTGTGTAGATTTGGAGGGATTTTTTATTTAATCTGTGTAAGATATACCTACCTGCCTATCTAGGATTGCTTAAAGTTGCTTAAATTGCACATGGTTAAAACTCTATCACTAGTTAATTAACCGTTACTGTTTTAAGTAGTATATTAAGTATAATGTTACACCGTTAAATTCATTTTATCGACGATTATTATCACCTTTTTCTTTGTTCCGTCTGTCACGCAAAATGACATTAAATGTATAATTATTATCTTAAGTGGCTGCTTAATAGTTTTCGTACACAACAATAACCAATTATGTACATGTTCTAAAATAACCAATACTAAATAATAATAATAATAATAAGTCGTTAATTAATAAATGCTGTCCAAAATTCCGATTAAATTCTTCATAGAGACAACGTCGGTATAGTATAGTTTAGTTACATTCATACACAAACATATTAGTATGACATCTAATTAATCTAGCATATCATTAATCTCACCTCGAATTACGCCACACACGCACATTTCTCATTCTATTTAATCTTTACCTTGCGTCCAACAGTACATTCAAAAGAATTGGTTCGTTCATAAATCAAAAAATCACAAAAAATAGCGTGTTATTTATTGACGGTCAACATTTTAATTAAAAAAAACCTAAAGATAGTTCTTACTCCATAGAACGTTTAGTTTGTCTACAATGAAATACATAATAAACAAATCTATCATTATTACTTCTTACATAAAATAATCAAAAAAATATAAATTTACCTTTTTAAGTTTACATAAAGGGAGATAACTGTTATATTTACGAAATAAACGTTACTTTTGACACTTTATACACTTTTCTCCTTAAAGTAATAAATTGCCTGTATCTCTAAAGTATTAGTTAGAGTGTAATTACAATCAGCATGCTCAATGTCTGAACCTAGGATAGGTACATGTGAGCTGGCGACAGCAAGGCGTTGTTCCAATGTACACACGAGTATTCAGCTAAGAATAGCCTGTCGCCTTGACCCGCGTGGGATCATCTGACACTTTTACTCATTATAACCGATTACAATTTATCTACTTATCGACGACACAAGTACCTTATTACATACAATCATATAGCTATCTAAAATGAGGGTTTTAAATAATATGGTGGGTGATATCTGTTACGTCGATACTTTCGGGTTCAATCCCCGACTATGCAATATCTAAACATTAATGTATATTTCGTTTCTGAATCTGGGTGTTAACGTATTTGTTCATGTGTGTGTATATTCATGTCAGGGACCCTAGTGGGGAGTATTAGCTGGAAAGAGTAGAAAATTTGTGCTACGCGCTAGAAAAGTTTATGTACGGAGTATGCGTATAAATGTGTACACGTACGAATTTATACGCATTGTTCGGTATTTTGAGTCTCTTCACTCATTTCTTACTATTGGGCACCGCTTCGTCAGTGGGGTATATTCAAATTGATAGATACCTATCAGATTGCCTGTCTGTGGGTAAATATAGTAAAATAAATATAAATGAGAGTTTCGTGTATCTGTACATTGCACATATTTGTAAAAAAAAGTTTGCGGGAATAAAAATAAGCAAATTGACTATAATTTTTAGAAATTTTGTCTATCAGTCTGCGAGTTCGAAATTGAATCAAACAAAACAACTAAGTTAATTAATAGAAAGAAAAATTACGTGATTAAGAAAATAATGAATGGGTGGCACCGCGGAGCACAGCTAGTATATAATATGTGACTAAAGTTTTCAGTGATATGCGAGTTTCCTCAGTATTTTCCTCAACCGCTGATTAAAGCCCTAAATATTATTTTATTCACGCAAAAATATTTCATGGTATTGTTTTATTTAAAATCGAGGTACCATGAGGCACAATGAGGGTAATAAAAGCTCGTGCACCTGTTGGAAATCCAAACCGGAACACTGCTGACCCAGAAGTGATCGTTACTGTCACTACGCTTTAATTATATATGTACGTTATATCTCTGTATACGTTGTTTCCGAATTAATTATATAATTATTTTATCATATCAATAGTACACATTTTCACCCACACATTTGGATGTCTTTTGTAATGCCATGTACATCATACACACAAATATAGAACTGTGTCTAGTTTATGTGTCTATATTTGTAGATATCTTATTTGTCTGATATGTATATTCATACTATATTCATAACTTAGTCACTGCGCTACTAAACCTCCACTACACAGTATCTCCACCATGAATAAGTTATAGTTCCGCAGCTACAACTTAATTAAGGGGGAAGGATGTCAGACATTAGCTTCGAAATTTATCGACAAAAAGTTTAGAGAATTTTTATTTGCTATGCTAAGTAGAGAAGTGATATGAGACTCCAAAATCCCTTCCTTTAATAATAAGCATATGCCTCCCACCAATCCTCTATTATAATTTTTAAGTGTTACTAACAAACGCCAGTCATTCTGGAATCTTTAATTGCAGTTAATTAACCTTTTCACGTCGTTATACGGAATTCGATACGATATTCAGAAAACAAAGAAAATATTTAACTACCTACCTACTTAAATATTAATGAAACTTTGAAGGTTACGCATACCTTACTACAAAAGGTTTATTAGCAACCGGTACACTATTTTTCATTTAATTTAAATTAGTTTAGCATATACAGCAGTATGTTTTACGAAGATTTTGAAGTTAATGTTTAAATAATTGTTTTTCTGGACATTGAACATATAGTCTCTAGGCAACAAACATGTAGACATATACACTCTATCTACTCTAACCAATATCTTACGCTTAACAGTAAACAGCCTGCAATATATGTAGAATTAATTCAAGAATAAAATAACTACATAATCGGTAATAGCGACCTATCATGATTTGCGATAAAATTCGTAGAGAATCGCATACTAACTAGTAAATACTGACTTAGTACCTAACTTAGACGAACTTTATACATTATTAACTTAGACGAACTTTATTCATTATTAAAACACATAAATTGAAATAAATAATCCAAATAATAATATCAAATTACGAGTCGATTAATAAGAGTGTTGTTAATGGGTTTCCACCGCTTACGAATCTACCAATCGGTTGGCGGTGAGTCAGCGCTAGATGGCGCGCGTTGTTATGGCGGTTGCCGCTGAAGTCTCCTCCCCCGCTGAAATGACCTATCGCGATCGTTTCGCTGTACATACTTGCGTTATAAGGAACGCTGTAGATTATTTCAGCGACTTGAGCATGCCTGTGTGAGTAGTGATGGCGTCGGAGTGAACTTGTGTGTGTGCGTTGCGTCGAAATACTGATTTGTGGGGCATTTGAGATCAATGACACTTTTCTCTTAATTATGATGCTATTGTGTTTTTTACTACACATCGTTAATTGCAAAGAAAAGTTCAAATTGAGGCCATTTTACACATTAAATTCTTAGAAGGTTTTGTCTCAGTTACTTTGACCAGTTAATTACACGGAACCAATAGTTTACTAACTAGACGGGTATTCAGTAAACTTTTATTTTACATAAATACCTAATCAATAAGAAGGAGAAACACATTGCCACGAGCATTTACGTCAATTAATTGATTTGCAATGTGTAATAAGCATATAATTTACGTAGAGTTCTTAAACGCTTTGTAAAAACATTTTTGGATTTATATTCTAATTTATTTAGTATCTAGGTATCAGGCTATCTTTACAAAATTCACGATTAGATCACCATTGTTTATAAATCTGTAATAATAATAATAACTTTAGTATCAAGGTGGTCAACAATTGATGTTGGCACATTTTTAATGTTTGGAACTCACATTTGCCACATAGTGGCGTACAAATTATATTATATTACATTAGATTGATTAGAATAGATGACTTAAAATTATATTTAATTAAATTAGATTTAAATTGGATTACATTAAATTCAATATATTAATTTGTCATTTACCATACTCCAATTCGCAATATAATTATGCGTGCAAATTAATTAAAAGTGTGTGAGTGAATTTACCTACTATCTCCATGGTGGCTTATAAATTATTACTGCACCACTTAATACAGTTAAATTAGCATCACAACTAAGTTACTGTATATATGTGTTTCTAAGCTGTTCCTATAAATTATTATACAGGTGATGGATTATATTTAAATTAAATCATCAATACTTTTATAATTTCTGTAGATACATACGTAGTTAATATTACCTACTAAGGTTTATACATTCCTAGTAGATTAGAACATGTAATAAATGTCCCTCACAGTACGTTATCATAAGCCTGAACTGAAAGTACAATAAATAAATTTACCTTCGACAAAGTTATACTGTGTTTCATATACGGAATACAAATAATAAATTACTTTAAGTTGCATAACGTCCTATGCAACTTTAGAAACATGTCGAATTGTTTAATATTTTTTTATTGATTACACTTGACAATTTTATTGATTAGACTGATTAAATATGAGTAGACATCCTAGTAGACAAAAGATTGACAAGTACTGTTCTTAGCTTAGTTCTCACACTAATAGCGATAGATTGGTCGTCTGCTGGATGTCGGTTTATGAATACATTTGTTGGAATAGGGAGCGGATCAGAATTATGATTGATAGGCGATCGAGGCACTTGGCGCTTCCTGCGATTGCCGTCTAGACAGACAATGCGCAATAACGACGCTAGGTCTAGCCACTTAGCGCATGGCCTAGCGTCGGCATCAAGGGATGTCAGACATTTTCTGCACTAACTACTATATTATTTCCTGTGCCCGGTGGATAGAATAATAATACTTCTATATAAAATTTTGTAAAATTAGTAAAAAATAAAACTGTTAGGTAAAAAATAATAAAAAAAGTAACATTTCTATTACTTAGTACACATCATCATCATTAATTACTAACAGGTTCCATAGGTAATGGGTTCTAAAACTGATTTAGAATTGATGATTAAACTATAAAAAACCGTGTTGTAGAATTACTTTTTTATTAGAAATATACAAAACAATACCCCTACCTTTATGTTCAATGAGAAGCAGTTAGATAGGTATAATTAATCAGTTACTAAATAGTCTCTCATTGAAGTAGACTCAAAATGGAATAATTAGGACAAATCAATAAACTCTGTTGTTTGAGTTGAGTCAAATCAGAAGAGAATAATAATCACGTAGTTACAGTTGAAAAGTCAATTTCTATATTTTCTTATTAACTACAAATCACATAAACAAAAACAAGAAGAGGGGAAATCGTTAATTGGACATCAGCGCATCGACGCATCGGCTATTACAGCGCGATCTGTCGGAACCTATCCGTAACGCCGGATTAGCATTCCGCTACCGATCCTCCCACGAGCTATTAAAATTAAATGCCCGTTTGATACTATCGTTTTTTATGGTAATAACATTAAATTCCGAAGCGTATTAGCTAGAACGGCTGAACTGGTCGCCAAAGGCCCTGGAATTATCATCATCAACAATCATCATCAATGTTATCCGATTGCTGAGCTAAAGTTTTCTTTGAATGAGAACGGTAGAGGGGTATATGTGCAAGGCACTTGCGAAATTTAATCCTCTCAAGATTTTAAAATTTTGTTCATGTATTTTTAAACCCAAAGGTACCTGAATTCGAATTCGTTATTCGAATTTAAATGTATCAAAATCACTCCAATTCGGGGACATCTAAAATTAGTCTCAAAAAAGTGATACCATATTTATATATGGAATCTTTATTCGTAAAATACAAGGACCACGGGGTAAAGCAGTGAGCTACCAAAAGATTTCATTATTGATCCATAAAATGTATTACGAATACAATTTGAATATAGGGTAATTAACCGATCAGACGTCGATCTCGATTCACTCTCGATGTCGATTGATTGAGTCGTGATTTACATAATGATATTGTTAGTGGATGCAAACGAGTTGCGATCAGGCCCACTGCACACTGTCGCCGCGGACTTCAGACGAGACTGTCTGATGACCTGTTTTGTTTGTGAGATATTTATTTATGAGAATAACCAGATGACGTTGTTAGATATTTTTTAAGACTCGCACGGCACAGCGGATCAAATGCAGAAGTTACCGGGTTCGAATCCCAGCTAAGCGTTTACCCCCGATGCAGCCCCGAAACGGATACATAAATTCATGTATCTGTTTCGGGGCTTCATATAAGTTTTAATACATGACAAATTGGAATAAATCAAACTATATTTGATAGTAATTGGTGACTTGCTCATCTCAATGGTCCGTTCAAATCCATTCAAAGGGTTTTAAAGCTTGATCTAGTACAGACATATTTTTAAAGTATGAATCTAGATATTTCAGGGTTCCAATGTTCGAAAACTTGTTTCTATACATGGCAACCATAATACAAATAAAACCTTTAATGTGCCTAAAATATTATACAAAATAAGCATGAATAAATCATTCAGACAGTGACTGTGAGAGATAAATAAGAAAAAAAATAAATACCAAAATTGACCTGTGAATAATGTGCCAAAAGCCTTAACCATATGAGTAGTGGTCGACGACCGTCTGCGGTGCCCCGGTCCATCGTTCTTACTGTGCTAACGGGACTTGATACAATATAATAATTGGATCATCGAATCCAATCACTATTGTCAGCTACTGAATTTACTTTCAATATTTTATGATATGCGGTCGTCCTCATTGATTTGTATTAAGGAATTTATTTGTAGACAACTTATGTGACTTAATTTTTGTTTGTTATCTTAACGTTTCATTGTAGTACATTGGTAGAGTAGTTTTAAACAATAAAAATGATTTAACAATGTTGTTATTTATCAGTACCTGGGTACAAAAAGCAATGCAACTTCTTATTAGCATATCTCATGAAAGTAAATAGATATGTGAGTTGGACAATCGCAAAAAAATACTGATAGTTCAGACATTTATACAGTAATCATTTTGAAGTTAATCTGTATTGATTATGGTCCAATTTAATATTCTGAGTACTTGATTACTTTTGCCAAACGAAATCTAGAAATGATAAATTGATATTTAAAAGCAAATAAAAATGCGTTAAAATTGCGTTCATTTTATAGTGTTCGTCACGTCTACACGCCAGTGGGTCTTATCAGCTTACCATCAAAACTGCTTGTTAGCCAATTCGAGTAAAAACAATTATTACTTCAATATTTCAACGGGCAGGTGAAAATGTCGTACGAATCTTGGCCTGTTAACTTTTTGCTACCAAATAAAAGTCGATGGATATATCGAAATTAGTGAAAGTAGATCGCGAAATGACACGTCTGTCCGTCGGTTTGATATGTTAGTTAGTTCTGGTCGACGATTAACGGACAGTTTTATTTAACTATTGATTTATCTTCAGGGACTGACTTTTACGTTGGACTTAAAAAAAGTTACATTCTGAATAATTAAACCGGCATTATTATGTAATAAATTAAATATAATATCTTACTACTGACATGGGTTTGATTGTTTAATACCAAAAGCTGTTTTAGTCAGTGCAGTAATTCCATGTAAGTACTTATTTTAACGATATTCTTGTTTGGTTTGTAATGATATTCTTGTTTCTTGCTGTTTAAGAGTCACATGTTTGCGTAAACAATTATTAAGTCAATAAAGACCATTCAGTATAGTACCAATAGTAGCAGTACAAATCAATTTAAAACGAATGGGTATAATGACGGAGATACACTTACATCAAATATGCAGATATATTTTTGAATACTAGTTTTTCAACATTAGGTACAATAATTCTATTTTAGGACAATTATAATTATATATGTATTTCAAAATAAAGAAACATATTACAGTAGGGGAAAAAAACATCCGTCGTCGGATCTGATTATTCTCAATTTCCGCACTAGGTATATTTTTTATAGCGAGCGCCATCCACCAAGGATCACATAATAGTAATGGATGGTTACATAATTAATTAGTTACTTAGCGTGATTCGGATAATGAAGTGCGGACACGTCGGCGGTGACGCTGTAGCATGTGGGCTGGCGGCTGTCGGCGCACTCGTCTTGTTTTTGTACCTTACTACCTCATATATTAACTCATATCAACATCTTCGTATATAATATTTAATAATAAAATTCTTCACGATTTACTTAATAAATTTTAAAACTGCCTGACTGGCGGGTTATGCGCAGCAACCCACTATTTCAAGTAACATTTAGAAGGATGAAATTTTTATTAGAAAATTTAGGGTTTATAAAATCTGCAATCAGAGCTACGAAGAGGACGAAAGTTTGTATGTTAACGAATATTAAGAAGATTAATTATTGTATTATCATAATACTTTATTGATAAAAATTATTAAGTTAGTACCTACCAACGGACTTGATAAAAAATATTCATATTTTGGAACCGTGCCTAAGGTCCGCAGCAAATTTTAATGATTGTTCTCCAGCGACGTATTTTGGAAAAGATGGCCCAAAGTGCACTCCGAAATACCGTCACATATGTCCAGTGCACTCAACGATACTTAAGTTTGTAAATCACTTATGATGTACACAAGCCGTGGGAGCTACGCATCAGAGCTTACACACTTATCTTATTGTTAGGAATTTTTGATACTACTTATGTTTTGTCGAACATGTGTGTGTGTGTTTCGTTATATCTGACAGCGGGCGTTTGCGGACACGGAAGGACTCTGACCGGTTCTGTCTTCTCCCACGAGCCAATATTTTTGTTTTTCACATAAAAACTTACCTACTGGTATTGGATACATCCGTCTGTATAAGATACCAAAATTATTGTAATTGATTAACTAAGCAAAACGTGTCTAATTAAATAATTTCGTTTAAAATACTGTTCATGCTAAATAAAACACATCGTCTACATTATTATTGTGTACAATTGACAGCTCGCCCTTGGCTTGTCCTGTAGAAGGCTTGGGGACAGGAAGTAAAAACAAACACTTTTCAAGTATGTAAAACTATATATTAACAAGGTCGATCGAAATAACGTGATGGCATGCATTAGAGTTTAAACACCAACATTATAAAAAACAACAACGTTTATTTGCATGTAACTGAATGGTTTATGCTGTTAATAATTTTATTATGTCTAATAGATAGGAAAAACTGTACTGTCTTTTATGTAAAAGGTCTCATACACATGTATATAAATAGTAGTACGTACTTATACAAGTTTTAACACCTACTAAAATATTCCCACATAACACATTTGACCAAACATTTGCAAAGCTCCACCCACCTCATGAAACACAACTTTGTCGTTTTGCCAAACATTAGTTAACAAAGAAAGCCTTCAGGTGGAAATGGGTCGCACTGCACACGAAATGTGTGCGGTACATGCGAAAATAAATTAGCCCACGCTATTATGTGGCCAATTAATAATTACTAAGTGAAGTATTTAGCGGAGGAAGACCCTTAGTGGTTACGATTCGACGACGACTGCCGGCGACACGACGTGCTCGACGAGTAAGGTCTTCAAAGACGACAGGCCGGTTCGAAGAATGATTG
>DWTU01000067.1:0-24872 GCA_018251515.1 Cecropterus confusis | reverse complement strand
TATAGAAGTAGCAAGACAGTGGCCGCTCAATTTTATATGAGGCGACCTTCGATCAAATTATTTGATGAGGCGACCATCTTAGTTCTCGGGAGTAGCAAGGCATCTGTAATCGGCTTCAGATAGAATTCCTGTTCTGTATGAAGTCCATGGGCGAAAGTAACTTATCGCTAGCAGTCCACCTGATGGTGCGTAGACATTGCCGGCCGGCAATGGACATCTGTAAGCGAACCCAGTTAGGATCGTGTCATATCCCGCGACGACCCACGTGGTGGAGCGGCCACCATGCCGGTCTGACACGCAGTGGGTCCCGGGTTCGATCCCCGGCCAGACAGACATCTGAATGATGAGTTCAGATTTCTGTACTGGGTCTGGGTGTTTGTGTTTTCGTCTTTGTGTGTCCATGGCACCCTCGACACAGGAGAAAATCCTAATTGGGGCTATGAGTGTACAAAGCGTTGTTATATCTGAGATCAGCCACCATTGTGCTACTATCCCTGAAGACTTAATTAGAAGGAGTCTTTTAACAGCAGCGCTTAACGAGATTGTTCGGACGTTCGGAGTCGAACCATGAAGTGATCTACCCACTTACTATATCCTTTTGGTACGTTATATCTCTGTCAGTATATCGAGCCGTTTGTACACATAGATGGAGTCCTGTAGGGGGAACATATAAAAATACATCCATTTAAAGGTAAACTTGTGTTTATTAAACTGGAGACTAAATGATACCTAATCAATCTGTTATAATTCGCTAAGTGTTTTTTTTTTACTTATAAAACTGTATGTTTAACCAACTGAATATTTTGCGCACAAAACGCTTGTGGAAATAAATACCTAATCACATTAATTAATTATTTAACACACATTCTCTACAGAAACCTTTTCTGTTTCTTTATATATCTTATGCACCTATTAGAGTTTCTGTAATCAAAACTTCAATTTTATTGATGTTAAAATATCGTTAGGAATATAAACGAAAGGTTATTTGTTATCATATTGATTTATCAAGCTTTTTAAGTAAGAATAGGTACCTATGTTTAAATTTCAACATTATACAAAACCTAAACTTGTTTTATTCCATCCCATAAATAAACAAAAACATTTAAATCAAAACCTCGCAGATTGCTTATTATCGGATCATATTATTTTTTACATTTGTCACAACAATACCAATCGCGAATTGCGGGGAAAATGATCTGTTCCCTGTACATCCCACCAACAAAGTTCTACACTAAATTATTTCTATCTCACGCGAATGGAGTCTCTATTTCAATGTAAGCAAAGGTGATATTTCCGTGAGGAACGTGGGTTGCAGTGGTTAGGGTGCTGCACACTAATGAGCGGTGCGGTGTAATTAACCGCGGACACAATGGCGCTGCCAACGCCAGCCGCCCGCCCGCCGCGCCGCGCTACGAGGCTACAGAGAGCGCTCGCTCGGTTTTTGATTGTTGCTTAAATTAGTTATCAAATCTTAGAGCTACGTGCTACACTATTATCTGCTTCTTGGGTTACTCAAATATATTTTTTGCGTAATTAATCTTTACCTAACATAAACTAAACTTCTAAATCTATGTTACCTTGTATATTAGATATGTATATTTAATGAGAAGTTATATAAAAAACAGTTTTATTCTATTTTATACTTTAAATAGACAGGCCAGGACTAAGCAGTGAATCACTTTGAAAATCCTAAAGTTATAATTTCTTCCCCTTTAAGGTAGAAAGTAGGTTTCATGGCATGCACTTATGGGACGCATTTCGATTTTTAATATCATCTATTTATTTTCAATATCTAATAATAATGGCGTTTGGGTAAAGAAATAAATAGCTTTATTATTATTAATACTGACGTTATTTGCCATGCGCTCACCTTTGTTCTTGTAGGTAACTAATTTTCTGTAGAGAACAATGCATTTGTGAGTATTTTACAACGAATCCTATTTAAAGTCGATTGAAGATGGCCACAAGTTTATATTCAAATGAATTTTCTCTGAAAACATGACATTTTATGATAAATTTTGAGTAATATAAATTCGAGTTTCAGTCGCTCCAGCACTCCTCGCTATCAGTACGACCACAGCCACGTCGCGGGCCGCCGCGGGTCGCGTGTGTTTGACGCGCAGCGGGTATCATGAGCTTACACCCCTTTGCTTACTAACTGTGAATATTAATTATCTAAACATTTTATTAAATGTTTTGAATCACTTAAATTAGCTTCACTTGTAACTAAAAAACAAATAATGTAATTAAACTTGGAAGTCAATTTTACTTCTTTACTTCTAATTGTCATACTAAAATGAAGCTTTCAATGTATATGTATTTTGGATGACAATACAATAATTTGATATCTTGAAGCTCATCTGATGGTGAAGTCAGGAGGTGGATGGTGGAACCATCAATTGCTACTAGCAAACCGCTTGAGTTTGAGCTTGAATGATTCATTTCTTCGATTGCAATAGATCGATATATAATAAATGCATGTGTTTTTTTAACTTAATATTTTTATTACCTATTATATTGTTGAAAACATGAATCTCTCAATGATTACCGATATAAAAGTAAGTATTCATTACACGAGTGGTTAAGGTCGTTACCCTACAGCAAAGCAGAAAGAATACCCGTAGAATCTACCTACCTATAGAAATTATATCAATGTTTTCGAATTGGCTAAAAACTGCACTGGTAATTGACAATAATAGCATTATAAACTGTAGATACCTAAGTTATTTGTTTCATATGTAATGAACCAATTACAAACCGGTCACCTCCCGGCGCCGCCCCCAGAGGAGGCCCGTCGCCACTTAAATAGATGAATGCCGGTAAGCCGCGATAATTACCTACATATAAGTATGTGGGCAATCTTTCACAGAATATATCTACCATAAATATTATGATTTTAATATAGAAGTAATAAACGAGCATACAGTCCGCCTGTAACAAGTGGCCACTGTCCCCCATAGACATTTGTCGAAGACTAGAGTCTTACCTGAGGCTAGCCACAGGTATGTTGCTCGATGCAAATAAGTATGTCTCTCTTACCCATACCCTTTGAACCGCAGCAACGCGTGATAAATATGCATAAATAAGTGTGACTGCGGTACCTCTGTACTCGAACTTTACTTAACTAATGGCTTTACAAACTTTGATTTGCTTTGGATTAAATAAAATCTGTATCACCATTCATGGAAACGTTAACTTCTCAAAATCAACAATTAAACGTTTGAATTCTTGCCTTTGTAAGTTTTGCAAAAACGACTTTGTATCCACTTACCTACCACATTCGATCTGGAAATTAATCTGCGAGTTTGACTGACTCATACCGAGTGTTGTGCGGAGAGGCTTACCCCCTCTCCTCTCCCTGTACCCTCGACGCCCGAATTTTTGCCAAATTAATCTTTCTTCAAACACTCCACGTCTTTGTGCATCGAGAAGCAAATTTAATCTTGCGCTGATCGCATATACACGACGGGGAGGGGCTTAGACAATGGGCACAGATTATAATGGACGGCAATCGATATGCCAACGTTCGATTGTTACCCGCTCCTCGATGTGTCGAGGTCGCCGCGCGGCGAGCTATGTTGCTGTGTGTCTCATCCGATTTGTGAATTATGATTTAAATCGTGTTCATTTACAAATACTTGTTTTCTGCATTGTTTACAAGCGGACGAAGCGGAATATCAGAGTTTTGCTTTTAGTAGTACTTACGAGTACAGTATCAAATAACGGCCCTGTGATGGTATCGTCAACCAGATATAGAAATCAACTCTTCGCTTGCAGAGAAACCAACAAAGTATACAGTGGAAATTCAATATGATCCAATTCGTACAAATCTCTCAATATATTGCCAACAAACTTAATATAGGTAACCTATAATATTTATGACTTTGCTTATTTAACTGCGTATCATTGCTATCCGCTACAGACTTAATCTTCTTATACGCACAAAAAGCGGATTGTTGTAATGTTTTTCGTTTATTTCCATGACTTTATTAGGTTGCTTTCGCCCGGCTCAAATGTGTATACATCATGGTCTTACTTCTAAAAGTGTTTATCTTCTAAGACCTATGAGAAATGTATTTTTGTATGTTCACTTTTATCAGTCTATCAGTTTACAAATGTTCACAATCATTTATTCATTTGTTAGGTGTTATCGTTATTTTGAAACGCTTAATAACGGCGTTCAGATATCAAAATATTTAAATATGTATTAAAAATTAAATACAATTGTTGTCAATAATATTTTTGAAGTTCATGTCTTATTTGTTTTAAAATGTTTATAGATTTTATTGAATAAATTAAATCATTGGTAAACTGTAATCATCTTAAACCAGAAAACCGGCTTTTAGGTACATTATTCCTCTTGTTACTCACATCCTAATCTCAGGTCTTTGAAATGGTGCTATTACAAGTTTTTCAAAGCTCTAATCGAACATATGTTTATTACGCGATGCTAAGAGATCTGTTCTCAGCTGTTGGACATTTATGTTACTTTGCCTCGCGAAAAAATTTGCGTATAAGAAATCATAATTATACGTATTGTAATTAATAGAAAGACTCATCCACATAAAGTAACTGTCAGAAAAAAATACATGTATTTTGTAAAAGTAGCTTTATTTTATTACCTAGCGGGGGTGAGGAATGAAATGGCAACATTGTTTAGAGAACTAGTTTATTAGCAGACTACGCCGACAATTATTGCAAACTCACTACGCTACAATAAATACAATAACACACTACTACTTAACTAACGGTGAACTCTACGTTCTTCTTAAAAGTATTCTCGATTATTTATATTAAATACAAAAACATTTTTGAATTTAATAAAATGTAGGAATATTGGTAACTATTACAAACTCGATATTCGAGAAATATCGTTGAAAAGACAAAACGACTGAATAAGGTAGTGTCGTATAAAATATTTTAAAATAAACTATATTTTATTCACCTTTAGATTTACAATGAAGTAAGTTCAGAAATTCGTTAAAATGGTCTACGTACAAAAACACTTGAAAAGTGTCCGATTATTCAAATCTACTAACACTCCTGTGAAAACTGTAAATGACTAGATGGAAGTAATTTTAATTTAGCATTCAGAGGAAATTGAAGCAAATCCTATCCTGTATGAAATGCATTCTTCTCGAGTGCATGGCACTTGTTCCTACTTCATTGTATTTCTAAAATTGCGATATATTAAATAAATTATCATTTCTGGAAATTGTTATTTTCTTATAAGAAGAAAATTACTTAAATTAATTTTATATAAGAGAAATGTAATGTTTACAATATCTGATGTCTGCGCGCTGAATACATATACATGTATGTACCTCTGGTTGCGCTCTGTACACTATATACAAAAACTTATTTACATACTTTATGTTAATCATAATTACATGTACACTTTTAGGTAATAATAATTTTAGGTTTATCTCGTACGTATTATTATACAATTTATTTTTTAAAGATTCAAATTTAGAGTTACAGAAGTTGCATGAAAATTATTAATTTTATTTACAATTCTATTTGCAACTCTATTAATTTCTATTCGTTGGGGAAAGTATTTAAATATTAATGAACTATACTACTTTTGTCCGTTAGGCAACATAATGAATGTCTCGCAGAAAATTATAACATAAAACATTCAACTTTTTTAATACAATATTAAGGTAAATAGAGCTATTTTAAAATAATCAAATTTCTAATATTACAATGACCTTCCATTAAATCTATACATACATCCTTAAGTTTATGTATTTTTTACTATATACGGATTAAAGTTAGTTCTTGCAAGCAATACGTGAAGTTATTTTGTCTACAATCTCCATAGCTGATTAATTGATCAACAAACTGCACTCCATATCTTGCAATATAGTCTCAAAGATCGTGTACTTATATTGCTTGCTAGAACTACTAGTATATCTATTTTGAGATCAACAAATACCTGAAAATCAAAACGTGGAAAGTGATACGACACACAACGTTAAGGCACACATCTTGCATGTAGAAATAGAGCGGGTGAACATCATTTTACGACGATGATATTCAGATCTTTTTTCATTTCTTTACGGTAGGTACTGCATTATTACTACTAAAAATACATTAAATTGATTAATCAATTCTTTTTTCTAAAAATATCCCATTACCATGTAATTTTCAGTAATGCTAAATAAAAGGCGCACGTTACGGTTACCGGGCTCGCTTTCACATGAAGCGACCATCCTGGTCCTTTTACGCAGCTGCGATTGGTTTCCGGCAAAATCCCTGTTCCATATGAAGTTGGTTACAGAAGACTATGGGCGGCAGTGACCTCTAACCATCAGGTGGACTATTTGCTCGTTTATTACTTCAAATTTATAAATAAAGCTACAACTTAGATTAACAAAATAATAGGAAAAAATCCCAGTTGCCATTCCCTATCGTTTTCATTAATTCATTTTAACAAGAGTTTCACAATTATTTAATCTGATGAAGACATAAAATCGTCGTTAAATATACGCATATGTAAAAAAATGGCAAAGACAAAGTAGTTTATAAATAAAGATGTAATTGAGGTTAATTTTCATTTATATAAAGAAAAAACATACTTAGCATGAGTTATTTAAAATATTTTTGACTATTTTTATTATTTTTAAATTACTAATAATAACTTATCTTTATTTGCAAGTTTATCTAATCAAAACTCACTCTACAACTTTCCTTATGCTTGAAAATACTCGTAGGTTGACCGTGGGTTATATCTAATTAAACCTTGCCCTTACTATTAGTGATATTTTAATTAACTCTGTAAATAACACATACTTCCCAGTACAGTCCAAAGTTTTGTTTCATTATATATCATTATTGTATGTATTACACATCAGTTAAATATTTCAGCCGTCATTTAACCACTTTATTACACAACGTGTTAAGTCGTCGTAAACACTGTTTCTGACACTATCGTTCACACACTTAGCAGCATATTATACCACACATCTCACCACGAAAGTAACATTATTATTTTGTAAATAATAAATTATATTACATCAATACATATTATTGACTGCACACTAAAATAATGGATGTAGTTAAATTTAATTTACAATTCCTTGCTCGAGTTCTTATTTCAATTTTAATATACGCACTATTTCGCTTACATTCCAATCAAATAGTTTTCAAACTGATGGCTGATTATAAGCCACACGTAGATATTTGGTAGAAAACCCGCGGTTCAATACAATGTTTATGTATGTTATGACGTAGTCGCTCAATTCCAGGTTGGTATCTGTTGCTGATGTCTGCTTAGAATGTCGAAGTCTATATGCAGTAATACGTCGACGAACATAACTTCGTAGCCACTGGTTCGATAGATGAATGTATTGACAGATAGTAATTTCCAGGTTCACTGTTGCTGATGTCTGATTAGTATATCGTAGTCTGTCCAGTGATACATCAAAGACGGATAACGACGTGTCTGGGTACAGCTACTGTCGATGTACTTGCTTCTCGCAGTCTATGTCCAGTGGTAAGAAGACGGATATATTGATGCCACTGGTTCGGTAGCACCGTTGTGTGTGTGTGGTGTGTGTCGCTACGTGTGCACCCGGCTGTAGCGGTCGTGCAGCGCGGGCGAGCGCGCGGGCGACGGCGAGCGCGGCGCCGGCGACAGCGGCGCGGCGGGCGGCAGCGCCAGCACGTACCTGGGGATGAGGTTTGAAATGTGCTACCAATGCAGTTCGACCCGGGAGATACCACCAGACCGGAGGGACCAAGTAACGCCTCATGTGTGTCTACTTGACACAAACGAGGCGTTACTTAGGTCTTAGGTGTAATATCACCAGTGACCAATTGAAGTCATGTCCTAACCTAATGTTAAAATACTATTTAGGAGACCCATGGCCGGGGTAACTGCTTATTATCAGGGGACTACTTGTATCTTGAATTTAAATAAAAATAAACAGGATATTCTGTACTTATAGTATTACGTTAGTACGCAGTATTCTATGTTTTCAAGTCTAAACACAATGACATGCAGACGAATTAGAGTGTTTCAGCCTAGCGCCTCATTTTCAAGATGCTGCTCACATTAAGGGAGTTTATGTAGCAGTTTATTATTATTCTTTATAAGGATAAATGAAATAGATCTGTGTATAAATTTAAAATAACTGCTATTTTCTGCTATCTTCTACGCGTATTTTTTCCGTTTAAAATGTACTTATCTCAAATTTTAATTCTATTTTCAGGCGGAGGCAAAGAATAAATGAAAAATATAGCAAAATATTATTTCTCAATTTCTCTTCTTTATATCCTGGAATAAATAATGAAGCTAGCATACTAAGATTTGGAAGTATATCGTATTACATACCTGTGCAGCAGCGCTCTGAAGGCAGCAGCGGGCGGCGCATCGTGCCACAGCGGCGCCGGCGCCAGCGCGCCCACGCCGCCTACTCCGCCCAGCGCGCCCAGCCCCAGCGCCCACCACTCGCCGCCGCCCACGCCTCCGCCGCCCCACTCGCCAACACCTGGTTGTACAAGATACCTCAATTATACCAGAAACTAAGACTCTTAATATTCCAAGAGACAAAAATAACCTTACTGCCAAAAGTAAAAGAAAGTCTTATCTTCTATCGTCTTATCACAGCTTTAGGAGGCGCTATCAATTTGCATCTCTTGAAGAGCTCAAAGGACTATGCTAAAAGTCATGAACTTTAAACCATTTAGATATCCATACCTTGACTGTTAAGTAGTCACAGTTAGACAACTATTTATTCTCCAGATCATTCTTCTCAAACACATTTCTTTGCAGTACGATGCAATTTTTTTGAGTAAACGACGATTTTCCTCTGTTTGTCCTACTCTTCGAGTTAAAATAGCATTTGTTAAGCGACATCTCCTTGTGCTCGGAAGCCACCTCTATAATACAGCTAATAAACATTGCAAAATATATTCTCTGTGTTGACAACTTTGCAAAATAGAGGTCTCCAAATGGTTACAAACGAAAACCTACGATGAAACGGAAAGCGTGATAAAATTGACATAAATTCATTCTTATCCTCTTTCATACATCACATTTGCATTCGCATTTATACGCACACTTACATACGTAACCATAAACAAATGTATCAACGTTTATAAAACTTTTTATTTAATTTCCAAGTTTTATAATTTGTTATAAATTTATCTGCATGCTACTTTATACCGACTCATATTTAGATTTGTACATACAGACCGATCCGAAGCAACGCAACTACCTAAAAGTGTAAGTAATAAAAGGTCCATATGTTTAATCTTAATATGGATACCAGGTCCAAAAATGTTACCCTGCTATATAATTCCAATGTACATTTTTTATGGTAAAATAAAATATTTCTATTTCTTATCCAATGGAAAGTTTTGAAAAGAGACAGAATCCAGTATGGTATTGTACACCTATATTGTACTTAATAAGGGGATCACCTGTGACTTTGACTTCAGTTACACATTGTGTTCTTTATGCGGTGTTATTTGCCGTACAAATAACACGGATACCTATGGACGCTAGTGAAGGCTTACTATCAGATGAACTACAAGATTTATTGTAACTTTAGTATTATAAAGTCAGGAATTTTTGGTGACGAATGAGTGTGTAAGGAAGGTATAATACATTAAATTGCTAAGCCATGCTCATGGATCGTTTGTAAAATAAAGGGAATTGTTGTTATAATAAGCATCGAACATAACCGAACTGCCTTAAAGAGTAGAGAGAGTAAAGAGTAGAGTAGAGTATAGAAAAAAAATCGGTACTATTTAGTAGTTGGTAATCTTTATATATAACTCGTATAATGGCATAGTATAATTATATAAAGAAATTTGTTTCAAGTTAAGGAATACAAATTTGCACAATAATTTTGAATGACTATGGAAACCATGAAAGAAATCTACAGAATATCATTGACATTCACATTCAGGTTCATTTAGTGACCGATGCCAATATTTACGATAGGTTATGTAGATTTTTAAGGAGGAAACAGTAATTTAGTTAGCAACGATATCCAGGTCAGTCAAGGTGTCACAACGAGTACCAACGGGGTGTCGCAGACAAGGCAGGCATTGTGTGCCGCCACCTGCCCGCGTCCTGCGCTGTTTGTTTTGGGAGGGTGCTCAATTATTTAAATAGTAAACCTATTTATCACGTTGTCGCTTGTTTTCGTACCATTTATAGGTTATAATAACTTGTTACATTTTCAATAACGCTTTTAATTTAATAGTGTTTGGTGGTATAAATACATTTATAAGAAAAACATATGAATTCACATTTATTGATAACTTTAATGTAAGTTATCATAAAAAAAAAACTGCTTGACAACTGAAAAGGAAGATGGTATTGACTATTTTTTCTTTACCTATTTCCCTATACAGATACCGACTTTAATTCGATTACCGACTAATCTATTCGATTATATTTATTGTAATTGCTTTATGTTGCTGTATTTAGAGATTTCAAAAACCATTTTGTACTTATTTAGTGTCATAGAACATAATATAATTTAAACATCAGTGTAATAAATTGACCAGTATATCAGTTTCCAATGCTATAAGCTCAATATAAAATGAACTAGCATCATTTCGTCACAACAAAGCATGTAATGACCAATGCGGTTACGAGCCATTGTCAACTATATTTGTTCATACATACGTGCTTCATCTTATCGATATCAGATCTGATATCATACTATATCGTAAAAGAGAAATATGTCGACAAAATATCATAATTTATTTTTTAACGATATCAAATGAAATCTTTATAAAAAACTACCTAAATTCTAGTAACTTTAACTGCGAAAAGAGCTTTTGAAGTAAGTTATCACGGTTATAGTAAGTAATAATCTTCTAAAGGATTTCTAAGTTTGAGATAGAGTCGTTACATGGCAGAGAAGAGTGGAGTTTTACTTCAGATTCAACTTATATTGAAACGGTCATATGTGCCATCAAAAAGACCAATATTATTTGTAAACGTAGATCTACATACTATCTATTAATCATGGAGTAACTGTATCCTTAGTACAAGTTTATGAGTTTGGTTAAAGCTATCACCGTTTAAGTTTTTGCGCATATCATACAATTTACGGGCCAAAACGGAAAAGCGATCGTTTTGTCGATACGTAAAAAACTCGTAGTAACGGCACAGGGGTATATAGCTTACATTCGGAGTAAACCCCTAAAATTCTAGAATCTGTCCTACAAAAAATGACAGTAAATTTATAGCTTTTTGTAAATGAATGATGTATGCCTTGTAGGTAACAAGATGAATCAAAACACGCGGCAATGTGTTGCCAAATTCACTGGCAACAAAGCAACGCATGTATTATTTACAAAAGCATTTGTAACTTTTGACCCCTTAATAACTTAAAATCTACTTAACCTAGATACATGAAACTTGGTATATTTTTTAAAACCTCTTTGAAAAAAACGCTTTTTACGCTCATAACCCCACAGTAGGATTTTCTCCTGTGTCGTGGGTGCCATGGACACACACAAAGATGAATACACATACACCCAGACCCAGCACAAGCATCTCAATTCAACATTCAGATGTCTGGCCTACATCTATAAACCTACTTTCCTTCGAAATACAACACGAGCTACCAATAAAAAAATCAGCTAACGTGGGAACGGGGAATCATGAACTTAATGTAATCTAATAGTACCAAAAATAAATTAACAGGACTACATATTTGCTATTTCTCTACTATTTAAAGAGAATTAATAATTTCTGAACAAAAAGCAATGATATCCCATAAAAAAGCATAAATGTAAAAAAAGCCAAGTTAACTACTGTCTACTTAGCCGAAAAGAATTGAATAGAATTGATATTTAAATTCCAGTTACCAAGATCTGTATATTAATCTAAAATTTATCAATTTCTTTGTAGGTTAAGTAGACAGTAATGAACTTGGCTTTTTACATTTATGTTTTTATGGGATTATTTTAACATCGAGATGTTGTTGTGTGAGTGGGTAACCGTGTGTCGGTGTGACAACGGCTGTGTTGTGACGTCACTCGCTTATTAAAATCGCATTAACGCTAACGATCCCTCCCCTCTTCCATCGCCCGCACAGTATCGTTTACGTGTGATTCCTTATCTATTAACAGATCGTTGTAAATCGCTTTTTATTGTCACCTTTCAATGGTAAATGGGGTTTGTTACACGCGTATGATGTGAATAATGATACTAAATTTAGTATACATAATATAATATGGAATATAATTAAATGTGCTGAAATTAGTGGAGTAATACTAAAGCACCGTCGCACCTGTGTGTGTGTGTAGAAATAAGTAAAGCACAGATATTCATTTGAAGCATTCCAATATATCCGTAGCAAACCCTAAGTATATGACTTTGAATAGGACTATACTTTGGAATTTATGATTACAGATACATACTGTATGGGCATTTATTCCTACTAGGGAACGAAAGGAACTGTCTTTATATTTTTTGTGTTTAATTTATTATTTTAATTTAAAGTGACTTAAAGATTTGTAATGATTATCCTAGAGTCAATTCTAGCGTATAGATTGTTAAAAAATACGTTATTCACTATTTTATTTATCTACTATATTATTATACAAAATAGTCCCGACATAACATAACACAATAAACAATTACAAAAACTATGTATAATAAACACACGTTATAAATCGGTGAAAGCAAATTATTTTCCGTTTTGACAGCGCTAATGTGTCACGAGGCGATCCGTATCGGCAAATGATCGGTAATTATCGGCATTTATCGGCGATGGCGCAAACAACCGTCCGCGCTTCATTACCGGTGGGGCGCACGTGTGCGGTGCCAGGTTATTTATTTAACAACTACAATATTTACGTAGAACCAATTGAATGAATCAACACATACAAATAAATAAATCAACATATCTATGCCTTGCAGGGATTTAAACAGTATACGATTTTAACTCATCTACTCTATATCATATAATAACATAAAAGGTAAAAAACATCAACTACTCTATCAGCTCTACGCACTCTACCGACTCTACCGGCTCTAGTTAACCGTGATTGATGGCGGCATCGCGCGGAGATAATGACGGGGCGTTTACAGCCGCGCTCACCGTGTCACTTAACACGACACTTGCTAGACAATTATTTACCTACTGCCGTCATGTACGATAGGAAATTATACTATTTCAAAACTAACAATATGTAACCGTGTATATTATAATTACTTGTATAGTTTTGATATGTATTTTTAGTTTAAGTTAGTATATATATATTTATTAAATATGTTATAATGATTTTAATAAATAAAATGGTATAAATTATGAAATACCTTTACATCCAAAGCACTATACTTATTTGGGCTTTGTATGTAGGTACACAATTTACAAAATACTATAATTTAATTATGAACCTCTTTTTTTAAAGTTTTAACACGAGGTAGAATTTTGTCTGGAGGTGATTAAACGTAACAGAGAAATCTATAAGTAGTCTAAGGTTCTCTATAAAGCTCAAGTGTGTAATGTCTATTAAGCTGCATTCTTGATAGCGTTCATTCGTCTAGTGATATTCTAAACAATCAAATAACACAATTAAAAATATAATGTCACAGCGCCTACATAATTAAAATCCACAGTGTTATGTTTTTCTTACGCTACAACATCCTAGCTATCGTTAGATAAACTTAACATGAAGTTTATCTAACGATAGCTTGTGCCCTGAAAGTGATGACGTCATAACCGAATGTTTGTTAAATATGAAAGAAAAAAGTAGTATCAGATGTTATATAGACTCAAAGACATTATAACAACCTCATAACATTATTTAAATAAAAAAAAGGAAAAATAATTATCTATATCGAAAGAACTATAAGATGAACTACGGAAAGGTGTATTAAACGCCGGTCTTGAGATTTCACGCATGGACAGGCCAGGAGATGCGAGGGAGGGACGAACGAACCGGAGAAAATACAGAGGCACCAGACAATTTGACGTTTTTCACACAAATTTCAGACACTAGTGTAGGACTAAAGGACTAGTAGAACTAGACTAGGGATAGTACTTGTATATTGTAGATCCGGAGCTGCGCACTGTGCTCTCAGTACGAGTTTATTATGTTTACACATATATATTACAATAACATTGCAAATTTGGGCGAAAACGTAAAAGGTGATCGTTTTGAGGATACATAAAACGCCTAAGAGCACTGGTCGTTGTTTGTACTTACCGTGGTCGTGGTGCAGGAAGGGCGCGTGGTCGCGGCCCAGCGCTTTCTCCCGCTTACGCCACTTCGCGCGCCGGTTCTGGAACCACACCTGCACAAACACACAGCACGGATAAGATCATTATATACGCATCTGTAAGAGAACATAAAAAACAAAACTTATACTAAACTAAACAAATAGGATACAGAGTCCTAGTAATAGGTTCCCGTTTTTACCCTAAAAATGTGCAGTAGTTTTTCCATTACCCTCGAAATATCTGCATTGCAATAACAGTATTGGATCTACAGTGTTTTTTAAAGCAGAGTTTTGCCGTCAGGAGCAGCAGCGGACTTGTCGAAGTCATGTATGTCTTGTATAGATTCTATTTAGAGTTAATTATAGCTTTCCATTACTTCTATTATAGTTATAAAATACAACAAACTAGGTTAAATACTAACAAATATTCTTGAGGCAGTGCATGTCAGAGCCTCAGCAATCTGAAGAAATGAGCGCGACAATATTCGATTGTACCTTACTGATATCCCACTGTATTGCGGTATTGGTATTCGTTAAAATATTCTTAAGTTATACTAAATTACTCTCATAAAGTTACTGACCGTCACCCATTAAAATATTGACCATATATGTTACGACATGAGTCTCGCGTAACAAGAGAAGTAGTAGGAAGTATTATATGTAAGTAAGGTGGACATAAAGAAGACAACTAGAGACGTTGGATTGAGTCATGCTTCTTGACAGTTTGATATTTTACCAATTAGTACGGGTCCAAGCTTAGCATTGAACCTCACAAATCTTACGAGTTTGGTACCTAGTGTCAAAGGTAACAATCCTCTCATAATGCTAAACGTTCACAGCCTCAGTTTATTATTTCATAAATGGGAATGACGATCAATAGTAGAAAAATTCGTGGCGTAAACAAGTGCGCGTCTCGGCCGCGGAGCGCACTTTTAATTTTTTTATCGCGTAATCGCCGGCAATTTGTCGGCGCTCTCCACTACAATGGCGCCGTAATGAAAAGCAATTACGCATACGTGGTTTGCGCTCTCCCGCACACGCGAACCGAAGCCGACTTTACCGCTCTACATGTAGAGCTCCATTCCCGCCGACCCGGCTGTAGAATAGAAACAAATTGAGCTAGTCGAGCCGCATTGCGCTAATAAAAAGACATTGTAGGAGAAGGCGAAAATGGCGTAATTTCATAATTCTCAAATGAGTCCATTCCGCGCACAAAGAGCGCTCAAATTGGCCGACGAATTAAACGTCTACAATTTGCCAATCGGATGGCTGTCGAGCTCGTATTTTTGAGAACATTAAACTTAAGTGGCAAAGTGAACTATGTGCAGCCTCGTAGATGGTTTCTTTGTTTTTCCTTAAACACATAATTGGTAATAACGTAAAGCAGGATACGGCTTACTCATTTTTAAAGTAGGCTTTATTGTGCCTATTTTCTCAGAAAAAAAATATCGTTTTGTTAGTAATGGAATATTTTTTGTTCTTTAGTTTCTTTTTTGATTACAATTTACTCATTACAGTCATATACTTGAGCATAAATTTTAATGCCACCCAAATTTACAGTTCCAATTAAACAGAACCCATCGAATCCAATTAATTCGTCAATCAAATTAATGACTGCGGGAGATCCATACAAACTAATACAAGAGAGACCAGTGCTTAGTGTCGAGAGCCGAGTGTCGAGTGTCTGGTGTCGAGTGTCCGTTACAACGACCGATCACTCGAGATCTTTATTAAAACCTCAAGAGCATTCTAAATTTCAAGTTAAAGTTATGTATCGCTAAAATTAAATCGTAATTGAATGTAGAATAAGGTTGAGTATTATTTGCAGTGCGGGTAGTTGAAGAGTGCGTGGGTCGTTTGTCGGTGAGCGCCATCTATGAAGTGGATTAAAAGCAATTTGCAGTCGTCGAGTGCAACGCGAGGAGCGTGAGCGCTGAACGAGAGCTGTTCATTTATATTTATTTAAAATTCATTTGCCAATACAAATATTATAATGCGAATCTAACGTATTTGACAAATCCATTCGACCAATAATTACGATTACTTAACCTTTAATTTATAACAAATTATGAACATATCGAGATTATAACATATAGGTTCTTGGCATGCGTCAATGAAACATTCAAAAATAATTCTGAAATTATATTTACCTTAAATGTATTCCTTATCTTTTTACTTCGTAAGATAATGAGAATAATATTCCTTGTATTTTTTAGAGATATTTCCAGTAACAAAGTAGTCAGTTTGTATTAAACTTTATATTTTTTTACGATATGACCTGCATTAATCTATATCTATCGATATGTTATCACCCGAAGACGGGCTGGATTAAGCTAATGAAATTTATTCCACAGTCAATATTATATTCCTTCCTTTAAATTGTGAATTTAGTGCCTATTCTAGCGTTGGGCAGCCGCTAAGATGGCAATTATCAAACGAGTCCTCCAGAGCCCGGCGCTGCAGCAACGCTTAATTAAACCATTGTTAGTAGCACAGCTCCCCGCTTGGCGGCGCTACTCGCACTCAATTACAGATTCGATTGCCCGTATTGTCCCCCTCCCCCAAACATCGTAATACCCACTTCACGAACAAATCTGCATCGATCATCGACAAGTGAAAGGGCAAACAATATGAATCTCGGATGATAGGTGCAGTGGCTGGCTCTCGGCTTTAGCAGGCTTGTTTGCTATGACGGTGTGCAAATCTGTAGGAAACATTTGAATTCGCTGATACCTTTGATTGTTTATCATTATTTTAAACAGAAGTAGCGTTAAAGAAGTTTTCGATAATAATGATACCAATTTTATAGTAAATAATAGAATGTAATCATAAAATCTTAAGTCAACAAGAATATCCACGTTATATAAGTTACTATCATGTTTCGTAATTTTTGTATAAGCTGTAGGTGTACACACGAAGCACCGATTAAAATAAAACACCAAGTGTCGAGTAATAAATGGAATAGAGAATAAAAGCCGCTTGCAACGTATTTCCACCTGTGAATGAGATCCGCCGAGCTCGCGCCACAATGTAAGCGAGAATGATTTAGACGAAAAACCACGAGCGAGAGACAATGGCGGTCAAATTTTAATGAGAGAGATCTGAATACTTCGTAACGAACCTGCAGGCTGCTTAGTGAGGATTTGCAGCTCCTGCGCCGCCCCGCGCCCGCGCCGCCGCCGCCCCGCTACCGCCCCGCACCCATCCCGCCCCGCAATCCGTCGTTCCGAGTAATTAAAGCGAGAAATGTTACTCAATCAACCGCAATCCACCGCGCATCAGGAAACGTCGCGAGGCAAATTCGTGCTATTAGAGCGAAATGCAAGTTTAATGAGAGGCTATTTCGGATGAAGGAGTTGCTTACAATGCGCCAGATTGCTCGCGTCATTATACAATTTGCGCGCGGCTGTGTGCGTGGCATGCGGCGGTGTGTGCGCGCTGCAAACATTAGCGCATTCGAGGCGAGAGTTTAATTGGACGCGAATTAGCGGCCATTGTGCCGCCGCGCGGCTCCGCTCGCAGCTCCACCTCGTGCTTACCTTGAATTAATTGTGTTCTTCAGAAATGTAGCTACGGTAACTCATAATTTCGTTCCACAAATGTCTAATCACTCTTTTTCTAAATACATATTTTTCTTTTTGAAATGAAACGTCTATAGGCGCTGGTAAACGTTATTGTTGGCGTAGCGGTCGCCACACTATATTTTTATATAACGCCATCTGTTATACATTTTCGGAACCATTAAGTATTGAACAAATCTAAGCGGGCTGCGGTGTTAGTTCCACTTACTGCGTGGTACTGCTCCAAGGTGACGTTATACAGTATTAATTTTCATGCCCCCTTAACATTCTTTTCAGTATTCATAGATTTGAGTAAGTAAATTAAAATAAAATGGTAACAAATACGATTTGCAATTTCATGGAATGTCGACTTTATAGATGTGCATAAATTAAAATAAAGATGATATTTTTCTGTATGCTATATGCAATCTTGTCTTTTATGCACACAACTTGTTAACTTTTAGTTAAGATTTCATTTTTTACTCTAGTTTTACTAATTTTCTTTTATTTATAAGCCAGTGAAGCAACGAATGAGATTCCGTGTTTCTCTAAAACATTATTTTACAGTGCACATTAGAGCAAAGTGAACGCAGATTAGCATTAGCATATAGAGCGGCTCCTCCCGACCACCGCCGGCAATCGGCGCGCATTGTCGGTGCGACACAATGCTGCTAATTTTAATTACACGTCCACCGAGCTGCCACCTGCCCGCGGACCCAGGAAATACCCACACCCAGCCATCCACGCTGTCTATCAGCGTACATAGTGCTTATAGATAATAGTGTTACGAGGACACATTTGTAATATTTTGATGCGATGGCTACTAATGTGACATGATATATATGGAGAAATGTGTAATACGCAAGTGAACTTTAATAAATGTAAAAAGCTTTTACCTCTCTCCGCAAACTTCAACAAATCCCGTACTAAGCACGAACAGGCTAATTGTTAATCATTTAATTACGAAAATTTATAGTTACAAACGAGCAGAGGTGATGTTATTTTAATCAGATTCATTAAATGTAAATAAGCACCACCTATCTATCTATGAAAGACGTTCGTGCCCACCAGTGGGACAATAATGGGTTGATGTCATCTTAGCAATTAGGTGTTTTAAACTTTTAGCCATCCTTACAGATAACTGTCATTTATTAGAGTTGAACGATTGTAATCGATAGAAAACGAAACCTTTGATAAAGAGCTAATAAGAGGTTAACACAGAGTCACGATATTGAACATGTGAACCCTATTTTATTACAAAGAATACATTGAACAACAGTTTAAAGTAAACACGGTAGCGGATCACGGCCATACAATCCAAATAGAGAACAATCTGTGACACGAGCAATAAAGCAGTGAGAAGGTAACGCATTCAAATCCAGCCCTTCTGAGGGCCGCTCTACCCTACAGGGGCGATTTAATACTGCTTCACTGCTGACAATCTTTTATCATAAGTCACGTTAAGTGACCTGTATTTATATTCGCATAGAGTTGAATTTTAATAGAATCCTGCATCACGTACAGAAGTACAAACTATTGTTAACAACTGCATAATATTATAATCGTCTAATCATTCATAATAGACTACATGTTTTATTGTTAGGGAGGATGATTGCTTTGTAATTGTGTCTCGTATTACAAATGTTGCTAATATGAATGTAAGTTATAATGTTTTTCGTGTTTTTTTTTCTATTAATTTTGGAAAATATATACGATATCGGAATTAATTTATATAAAGTAGTGTTTCGATACTGACATATAATTTACTACATTATCATTATTTTTTACGAAAACAAACTAAACAAAAATTTAATTTCTGTCAAACAGATTCCCTGGACATAAATATCGTTAAGAATCATCGAAACATAATACTTTTAATTCGCCATAATTACGAGAGTAATCACGTCAAATTGATTGTTTAATAACAGCCTAATTTAAACCAGTGTTACCAGGATTAATTAATTGCAGTTAATTGAGTTAAATGAGTCCATTAGCGCCCCCTAGCGCACCTCAGGAGGAGCTGAGTAATAGCGGTATGACGTAATTGCCTCTATTCGCAATTGGCGACAATTCGCCACACAATGGGCAATTAGGCGCCGCCACTAAGTCTCAATCCCACTCCGAGAATAGTTTAAGAAAGTAAGATAGTCATAGTCAAGTAAAAAGCGCACTTCGGGTTTCAGTTTCATTTTACTGGCTAGCTATATGCAGCTTGCATGTTCATTTGTTCTATAAATTAACCCATTTTAACTGATGGTTATTTGCTTCATTTTATTTTGCACATCTGACAACTCAACTTGTTAAATATTCTACGTTAACATCAGACATTGGTTTATGGTCACTAAACTGTACCTCTCAGCACCATTTCTATTCCATTTCTTCTCGCAATTTGAAGAATGTGTACCCGAGGCTAACGATGGGTAGCAGTAAAGAGAATCCATTATGCTTACTTGTACACGGGCCTCGCTGAGGTCGAGGCGCATGGCGAGCTCCTCGCGCGTGAACACGTCGGGGTACTGCGTCTTGTCGAAGGCGCGCTCCAGCTCGTGCAGCTGGTACGTCGTGAACGTGGTCCGGCTGCGACGCACCTGCTTGCACACACACGCAATCCACATACAACACACCGCCTAAACACACACACACACACACTGACACCAGTGTGTGTTTTAATGCGTCTTACAACGTATACAAATAAAGAGATTTATACGCAAGTACAACACTCAGCAGTATTTGATCTTCCAAAATAATACTTAAACAGACCGATTAATAACAATATAAAACATAAAACAGAAATAAAATTTCAATAATCTGAAATTCTGTTGATATAATACTTTTGGGTAGTATCTCAACGCTCGTGTTGTCAGTGTGAATTTATTTGTTTGTATTTCAAGCTCGGAAGAATATTCTTAAAGTTCTTTTTTCACATGATGGACTTGAAGCATGATGAAGGGACCGTCGTAAAAAAATCTTTATCGATATTGAACTACAGCTGATATCAATAAATGAGTTTATCGAAGTAACCAAACTATAGTTTAGGACATTGTTTCTGTTTCCGCATCCGCGAATTAACCCGCTGCTGTCTCTTCACGACCCGCGTGCGCGTGGCACGTATCAAAGGATACGTATCTATCCAACGATAGAGGCGTAAACACACATGACAGGAAAAACGACCTTAATTTTTCTTAACCTGTACAAATCATAGCAAGTTACCTTGCGCGGGCGGCCCGCATCGAGCGCCTCTAAATGCTCGCCGTGCTCACTGTGCTCGCCGTGCTCCCCGTGCTCGCCGTGCTCGCTATGCTCGATGTGCTCGCCGTGCTCAGCCGCGTGTTCTGGCTCCGGTTCGTGCTCCAGTTCCGGCTCATGCTCGTGCTCGAGCTCGGAGTCTGAATGAGCTGTTTCGCTTTTTAATTCCACGCGATCTGAAACAACGAAAGTCACACGTTATTAGCAGTATAAAAATACTAATTAATATGTTAACTTCATTTAACATGTATACTCGTAGGATATATTGTTAGTATCAATTTTAATATTATCAATATTCATCCATCCATTTATCCATAATCATTTTGATTCTCACTGCTATATACAAGCTACCTCTAATGGGGGTTTTTGAGGACAATGTTGTATTTAATACAGGAAGACGCTGTTCCTGAAAGTGCATCAATTTTAAAATATAAATGTATTATCATAACCTTTTATTGAATAATTGTAAAAGCAATAAACAGTAAGAGATGTACCGGTAACATAGTTTCCCACCGCGGAGCTGACGTCAGATCGATCTGTTAATCCGGCGACTAACTGCCCCTGTGCACTCCACCTCGCTAATTATTGCAAATTATTACAACGCATCTACCGATCTCAACTTCATTGCAATCACTATAAAATTTACTTTACATCGTGCGGCGAGGGGACACCGGGGTCGCATGCGCCGGGAGCTCACGTCGGCAAACAAAATACGCTTTTTGTAAAGCACTCAACGTCACTCGACGTTACTCGCACTATTTATTTATAGTAATTCTATTTTTATTCGGCTTTGTTGCGATTGTTGCGAGGAATTAGTACCGGTACAAAGCAGCGCAGATTACCGACTAAATGCTTATTACGGAATGATCGTACGGGGATCAAAGGGTCGCAATATTAATAACTTGTAATACAATTAGAGTATGTTCCGGTCGGTATTTTGAGCCGATGCATTGTGCCGGATCCCCGGTGTACGGATCACTTGCTACGGAGACTGTAGACAACCCTTTTGATACAGAATTTCATATTTTAATAAACAAATTGTATCGTATGCATTTTCAACTTAGAAGAGTTTTTATACTATTTGTATTGGTTACCGTACACTAATTTTACTTTATTAAGGAATAATCTATTATTTACTGCTACTATTTATTTAAAAAATATAAAATCGGACTTGCATTGCAATTATCTGGTGGGTATTTAAAGATTAAGAATTGTTAAATGTTGAATTATACTTAAAACTATAAAAGAGGTCATGTAAGTATATTCTAATTTGTTTCAAAAATGAGGCAAGGTCCTTTGGAAAGGAAATAGTTCACAAACAATTAGCGCCTCTGTCTTCTACCTTAAATGGTAAGGTAGGCAAATTAAACTTACAAGAGTCATTCCACCTTCGTTCTCGGGAATAGCACCTCTAGCCGATCTCAGAACTCTGATCTTACCTAGGATCAATTCCTAAAGTCCACGGACGGCACTGACCAATTACCATCAAGTGGACTGCGTGCTCGTTTGCTACTTCTCTATTACATACAAAGTTATTTCTGGAATACCGTAAAGCGTCCTAAACAATAAGACTTACAGACAATTCATAAATAATTTCTTTTGTCGCAGTCAGGTTGATATACAAGCTGGTATTTGACTCACTTTTAACGAAGGAACGAAATTTGCTCAGCGCCCAGTCAATGTTTTTCCCCTTTTGTCGTAACTTACCTAACTCAGACTCAATCAACTACCGACCGGTAAAATGTTGTATACGTGTGTTACTGATATCGCGAGCATCGCCGGTAATCCTGTCAAATTGCCACTCCACGTGTCGCTCGTTATGTTGCTCGCAGACCGCCTTCCCGGGAACACACGTTCGACCCAAACACCGACGCATACAGAACATTATCGTATCGCAACTTTCCACTAACTTAGTATGATGTTCTTACATGAAAAATGGTACCGAAATAGAATTGCGAATATTTCTAAGCAGCTTTCCCGTCGTCGGCGACGTCAGTAAGTACCTCGTTATGTGTCAGGTGTACATTCATACTTGTATGTGTTTAATTATGTGATTTTCTAGAAACTATTATGTTTACGATACACGACACACACGCAACTTGTAAGTTATTAAGGGTAAAATTCGAATAAATTTATTATTTTATTCATACATAATTCCTTGGTTCTAAAGTCCTTTTATAGGCGACTTTAAAAAGAGGAGGTTACATTTACTACATTTTTGTCCTGTATTTGGATGCCTAAGTAAGCATATCTCATAATAAGTATTTTTGTGATCCAGCATAGTGTGTTCGTTTGAGTTCCACGAATATGATTTCCATCAGAAGTAATCGGAACTGAGATAATATAATTCAATTAGTTTAACCAGGTAGTACATTCTTGTACATGGTGGAGTATGGTTCGACCAGTAAAACACCGCCGCTACACCTATTTCTAGCATGAAGCTGCGTTTCCGTCGAAAGGTGCGGTTGCCACTTTCTCACTCAATATATTGAGCTTTATCTTGTAATATAATCTGCTCCAAAATATATCGTGTATATATAAAATAAATATACTGCGGCGTCGTCTTCACTGTCTGTTTGCTTTCCCGGTGAACAATATAATTTTTCAAAGATATTAGTTATCCACTCCTTCCGGAGAGAACAGTATATTATGCTTTGATCCCAGAAAATAGCACATGTGTTACCGTCAACCCATTATCATCCCACTGCTGGGCAGGGGTCTTCTTCAGATCGTCTTCAGATTGAGAGAATTTCAGGACATAGTCCACCGCACTGGCCAAGTGCCTATTGATAGACTTCACACACTTCTTGAGAACTATTTAAAGAACTTTCAGGTGTGTAAATTTCCTCAGGACGTTTTCCTTCAGTGATGATTACCTTCTAATACGCACATAATTTTAGAAAAATCAGTGGTGCGTGACTGGGATTCGAACCCCGGAACCTCATTGAGGGGCGACTTGGAACCATTCGGCTATCACTGCTCTACACGTGTATATTTTAGTAGTTACTGTTTTTATTATTTATTAGGTTTAACTCTTAATAAGTTTTAACTATGATAGTCATAAAAATATAACTATACATATATTCATTGCCTTGTCTATGAAATAACTTAATTTAAGAATTTTTTGAAACACAAACAATTTTTTTGTGCTTTATACAAATAATTCTGATTACCTATTATCACAGAGATATGGAGAAATCACGACGGTGTAGGGTCTGTTTAGCAACTACCGGCTACAACTGCCACCACTAGACTATTCTCAACTTGGTATTTTACCACGATACACTAATCAAAGTATGAAAAATCTTTGTTTTTCACAACTCTATGTAATTCAACCGTTGTTTCAATTTCTGCCATATATCTATACAATGCTGTGTTTCAGTTTGAAAAGTAACGTAGTTGAGATTTTTAGTTAACTCATCTGAGACTTTATATTTAGGTACCCTTAGCGGTTTATATAATTAACATATAAGCAGGTTTTTAAATAATATTTAAGTAGGAAACATTATTTGACGCTTCCGGTGACCTGAGAGCTGTGGCTGTACCTCAGCCAACAAATAAGTTTGGCAATGGCTACTGTCTTGGATACACTTCCACAAGGCAGCTATTTAATTCATTGATTTTATTTTTCATTTTTGTGACTATAGGATTATAAATATAGTTTAAAGAATTAAATTAATTATACAGAAATAAGAACATATTCGTTTATAAATAGCAAACAAGTATTTTGTGTATAGTAAGTGATCATCGCCGTAAGTATACATACAACCTGAGACATAGCTAAAGTCCTTCTTCAATCTAGTCACAATGAATTGCTACTTTTGAGAACTAAGTAAATTTGTATGATTTATATGTCGCTACTC
>DWTU01000066.1:0-24876 GCA_018251515.1 Cecropterus confusis | reverse complement strand
AGGAACCCGGAAACGGTGACCAAAGCCATCCCCCCCTTCCAGCCCAGTCTTCTTGTCCCGGCTTGAGCTTTAGGCTCACCATAAAACCCAGTGAAGCTGTAAAGGCCAGTAGGGCCAGCAGCAACTACACATTTGCTAAAAAGAATTATGGATATGAAATTTCGGATCTGGATACGGATGTAGGAATAATATTATACCGGTTTCGGATACGATAACGGATATGAAATTATTTCCAATTATCCATTAGTTTCGAATTGTTTCGTTTACGGATATTATATTTTGAGGAATTAATACAAATAGGTGATAATGTGGTTTTATTTCTATATTATCATTTGGTTTTACAGTCAGTCATATCAGTAATTGTTATGGCTACCTGATTATTTGAAATGTTATTTACTACGACTAAAAAAACGCGGCTTGAAACATATCCGAATTTATTCGAAACTTGTAATCGGATACGGTTATGGTTACGGATATTTTTTTATTTCGGATATCCGGTCTCGGTTACGATTACGGAGCTTCATAACATCCCTGATATAAACAGGCAAGATATTGGTAGTACACTAAATCTACATAATACTTAGCCCACCTCGATAACATTAAATTTGTAGTTGCAATTATATTTCACCAAATGTTACTAATAAGAATTATTTAACGATCGTTCTGTATCCTGTTCTGTACCTTACGTACATGTTTTAGCATGTCTTTTAGATATATGCAATACAGTTTTGTCTCAATCCACTTTTCTAAATTCTAGATTGAAATGTTCAATAGATATAATTGAAATTATTAGATATTAACTGCACATCAATTTATAGCATTTCACTCTATATAAGAATATTAAAACCTAAATCTAACGAATAAAAATGTAATTCGCATGTTTCGAAGGCACACGAGAAAACCTTGAGGCAAATTAGGCTTCGTTCTGGTCATCATCAAATTACTGCTTTATAACCGCTCAGTACAACCACTTTATACTAATTAATTTTTAAAAATGTCATAACAAATATATCACTGATACAAATATGTATTTCAATTTACAATTATCTTAGTTCAAAAGTTCCTTACAATGAACTATTATAAATTATTAATAATTTACCGTTCTCATTAGTCAATAAACTATAACTGTTATCGCCGTTCTAAACCCTTTATTTAAGTGTAAAGTGAGACAATAAACAATGACATTACATTCTACTACTTATCTCACGTTTCATTTGTAAAGCTAGCTGGTTCTGGTGTGAAGCTATATCGAATATCGATCAGTAATCACTTGACATATGTACTTGGTAATCTATCCAAATAAATATATTAATCACACTCAAAATTAAACAGACAATATTAATGCTTGGTATAATTATATTATTAATTATGTATACATGAATATTTAAATTATAAGATTCTAGAACTAAAATCTCTGAGCAGTTAATGATTAAGGCACGGTAATCCTATTAATATTATAAATGTAAACGTTTGTGAGGTTGTATGTGTGTTTGTAACTCTTTCGCGCTAAACTTACTGGTTCGATTTCGCTGAAATTTCGCGCACAGATAACTTATGATCTGGAGTAACACATGGGATATTCAATTCCGTAGCAAATGGGACCGAAGCGGGCGGAGGAATGATTTAAAAATACATGTAATAAATAGTCCGCTATTAATTATGTTGGCACATATGAAGTATATATTTCTATGTTGTATTTGGAACTATGAAATAAGATCTAGATTGAGCCGTACAAGAAAGACTAGATTTATTTAAGGAACTCGAAAACTATGTTCCTATATTAATTCCATATCACACCAAAATGTTTCAGATTTACAATGTATTTATTACAATAATTCTAACACTCATTTATTTACATTAGCAAATTACCATACGTAATAAAGCTTCTATCTGTTGCACCTGAATTATTTGTCGTACTTGTCTATTTTCGGGAAAAACATAACAAACATGTCGGGCAACGATAAAGTTGATGCAATTATTAATCATCACCAGATTACTAAGACAATACTGTAAAATTTTAATATCTAATGTTAGACAAAGTCACAGCACAGTACTAAATAGTAGGTATCGACTGTGGAACAGTGTGACGTGCCGTCTGGTACTCAGGAGGTATTGTGTTAACGTCAGAAAATCGTTGTGTAATATTATGTAAGTAGTGTTTACTTTATAGCAGGTAGAACGCCATGCAACAAGTTTTTTTAATAGAAGTACTGTAGGTGTGTGCCGATTTCCTCATTTCTGAGATTTTTTGCCACAGAAGTAAAAAATATTTATGTAAGTCATATAAAGGTCATATTTTATACCAATTCAAATCAAAATGTTACCTTTTTTATATTTGTCACTTCAATGCTATTTAATTGTTTTTTCTTGTTTTATTATCTTACGTTACGCTTAAAGTATTTAAAAAAAGTTTTAAATATACATACATTTATATTTTTCATTTATTTAAGCACTATGCCCACATAACTTGGTTGATGCAACTTTGTAATTAGAACTATCAACTTATTGTGATAGCTCTTATGGTGATAGAAGCCAAACATTATAATAACATAAGTAAATAACATGATCACTTTTCTACTTTTACACATAATATTTTAATAAAATTTAACAATTTTTAAATACCCGTTTAATTATCGTTTATTTCTATTGATTTAATTCATTTATGACGTATTCAGATGCCTACAGATATAGATATATCATACAAAATTCAACAAATTTCAATGCTCACCTTTCATTACGTTAATTGCTTAACGGTATAAATAAATAAGTAAACAATAAATATATCGATCAATTGTATCAACTTAATGATGTAATTAATTAGGTCTCCAATAATAGCTTCTATTTCTGGCCTTTGTCCTGAGCGCCTTTATTACAACTTTACAAGACCATTATAAATTTCAATGTGAAAGAAGAGGTTTTCGCAATTTCTTACGTTTTTGTAAAATGTACTCATTTCTGTTATTAAACTTTGTTGTGAAAAATATTGAAACAGAGTATACGCATTTGACATCATTGCATTGCCAATCGTAAATGAATGGTCACATTCTTTCCTTTTCTGGACAAGCGCCTTTTAGTAATGTAGAAAGAGACAGATAGCGAGTAAACGCGTCGACTACAAACCACATGGCGTATGCTCGCGTACTACGCAAGCTGACGGTGTGTCGACATTGGACGTTGGATCGGTTGCTGGCCCGAGGCTTCGTCCGAGCGCCCGCGAGCCCGCGACAGCCTCGTCACACTACTCTCAGTCAGTCTCGCAATGGCGTTAGTAGGAGGCGGTCGTGTGTTCGTTTAGTTTTATAACATCCCGAGCGGACACCGGCCCAAAATATTGGCCTGTCTATACGTGCTCGAATTACTCGGAACCTCTTCCCGTAATTCCGTATACATAAAGCGAGATTCGCTACCACGGACAGTCAAATTTTGGTACGATATCCACTCAGGGCGAATCATTTCAAGGTTCGTACCATATTCGTAGGTACTTTATAATTTCCCCTTACTAAACAACCGCGTTACTAAATCGTCGATTGTCTCATAGTTTCGTTTCGAATTTTGTAAGACTCGTCGTCGTATGCAATAAATTCGCAAGCGCCGGTGTGTTCGAGTTTCTAATCGGATTGCATTTTCTTTTGCAGATCATGTTCATCTCATCATAGTTCCTCGTCGTTTTAAGTGTTTGTGTTAAGTGAACGTTAGTGAAATAGTGACAGTGACAGTGTGTGTGCAGTGATGGATCCCGGATCACCCTCGTTGTTGTGGCCGCTGCGCCTGAGCAAGCCAATGGCCGTGCCGTCGAGTGGAGAGAACAGCAAGGCGGAGGAGAGAGCCCAGTCGCCAGCGCTCGCGGAACGCCTGTCCGCGGCGCCATCACCCTCGAGTCCCGCTCCGAGCAGCCCTGCTCCACCACAACACCAGTTCCAAGCTGCGTTAGTGGCGGAAAAGTACCTCCTGCTGGAGCAGGTGGAGGGCTCATCGCTCTGTCGGTGTGTGGACGTGCGCACGCAAGAGGAATATGTCTGCAAAGTGAGTACCATTTTCTCTCTATACTTGCGCTGTACTTGTAAAGATATAAAACAAAACCAGTTGGAACCGCGTTAGGCCCACACAATACAAAATTGGTAGCATAAACTGTATCTGGCCGTGCACTCGGCGTCCACCTACGTGTTGGATACATTGTTTATTTAGCACTCATCCAAAGCTTACTATACTACTGAAATGTTTCAACAAATTCACGATTGTCTCACTTGTTATCTGCAAATGCAAGGTGCATTAGTGCAAGTAGTTAGGACATAGGTACTAACAAGCCATTATGATGAACTAAAACTTTATTTCATTAAATACTGTACAATTCAATTTTGGAATATATTTTTATCCAATACGTCTGGCAGCCAATACTGTTTATATTTCATCAGCTCTCTGCCATGTAACACAGCAATATTAAACTTATTGTTTTCGCTAGTAACGCTATATTTTCAAACAACTTAAACTAGTTCTCGTTGTTCCCTTTCGAACTAGGTGAATCACGCCCGAAAACCCTTAGCAGGAAATACCCTAATTCATAGTTCAAACAGCATCAACATTCGTTTACTTTTGCCCGAGTTAACGCTAGTAGGTACTAATAGTGTTATATACCTTTAACTTATGTTTGGTAACCTCATCAGTATTGGAATATCATTTACTTAAAAAAAAGATTATTATTTTACGGAGAGTTTTCTAACTTCGCGTAGCACATTTGTTTACCAGCAAAAGCGAATACAATCCATGTCAACCTTAAGTCATTACATCATAACAACATTACCATTGTATTTATATCGACGTTATCAAAAGAGAAAAAAATCCAGGCATGCATCTTGCTAACAGTAAAAACCACTTTAATTAATTAAAATCTGTGCGAATTTTATCAGCCATGTATGATAGATAATTCTAGGCTAAAGGTATCAGCGTTTATGTTTAAAAACAAATCATCGATATGAATCACACTGGGATACGAACGTAACGTCGCGCGTTGTGCGTGTTGAAATTGTGCCGGGTTTCAAAAGCCAAGTTGCGTATTGTTTGATTGATACTCTGTGTAATCTCTTGTTTCCGACCTCTGCTCTAGATAGTCAAACTGTTTTCTGAAAATGAAATAATGTCTTCCTTGACCTAGATAGAGAACTTACAGGTGATAAACTTGAAAAATTACTAGCGACGTTTTATTCAAAGACATGAACTGAAGCGTAACCTCCTCCTCCGATGGTCTCCTGTCTGTTCTGTGATACGCTATGAAATATACAAAATCACTGATATTCTATAGATCTATGTTTCATAAGTACGTACTCTTTTTGTTATAAATGTTAAAAAACGGGGTTTTTGTCTCATATGAGCGAAACAATATATCGACATATCTTTAAATTTTCAAATTTTCAATTCAATTTTTTTGTCGTATTAAAATCTGAATCTTTGAAGACGATGCATGTACCTATGTATGTTTACGCTATTATACAGATATCGAGCTATAAATAGTATAAAAGTCAATCGTAAAGATAAAATGTAATGTAAGTAAGAAATATCATGTAATTCCCTTTGTTGTTTCATTATCGTATCCACGAGTATTATACTCGTTTGAACAGTAGTCGTATTTCCCACAAAATATGTTTTCCTACTATTTGTAAGTTCCCACTGTTGCCCTCTGTATTTAATTAAGGATAATTTAAACAGACGCAATATCTGGCAAATCTGAAAGGGTAGCTGAATCCCACGGGATCGGACCCCATAGTGATAAACAGTACTCAATAATATGCCCACATGTTGTGTCCCTTCTTGCAATTAAGCGATTGAAACTTCAAAGAGGTTTGGCTGCATGTTCCGAGTTATCTTTGCTTTAAAACGTTGCTCCGACACTATCGATACTTAATCTAGACAATTCTAAATTTAAAATCAGTTAATAGTGAAACCTATTAAATGCTAATTAATATTCTCGCAATTTTTTCACTAACTCGCGTGCAATGCTCACAGCGTCTCTGTTCAACGTCGATGTCAAACTTTATATGTCATGGCCCCGCGCTGCTCGATCGCACTTGTAGGCCAACGAGGCATCGCCGTTTTTACAATGTCATGTATCTACTTTCGCAACCGAAAGGTAAATAATGATTTTTCTTTAACATTATATTACCTCATTTCAACAAAACACGACGGAAAACTAAAGTTCCGTGAGTTGCATCATGCGGTCATAAAATGTGGCGCATTAAAAATTACTCACATTTTGTGTAAACGTACCTAATTCGCTTGTTTATGCAAGTATACGTAGTATAAGTGGTCCCGTGCGGCTGCGCAGCCCGAAACCAGTTAGGAAACTCGTTATTTCAAACATCCTTTTCTATATGGTACACAGGCACTAATTTTAGGTAACACAGGATACATAGTTCCAGTGCTAACAAAGGCCCATACAAGTATTGTCAAGGCACAGAATAGGCACTTCCCTCGTGAGAACTTGGCAAGGTTAAATGTGGCAACGTTATCGTTGCTAAACGCAGAGTGTATTTACAACACCGCCTCTTGCCGACACGACTGCCACATTTGTATTACCTACCTTATATACGTCTGCATGATACTGGCCAACTTTATTCGTTACCCATTCGAATTTCGAATTTTTAATTTACGCCTTAAATTATGCGACCGGAATCGGTAGCGTGCTTAGTAAATAAAAAATCGTAAACGTCACAAGTTGCCATCGCGATGCCGCCGCACCGAAAATAGGCGTGACCTTCTCATTGACATTGTGAAATAGACGAGTTGATAACGCACCGATCGTCGAATGTCACATCGAGGCTAGCGGGCCCCCTCCTATTCCCCCCACTAGTGAACTTAAAAAACGCGTAATGTAGCAAATGTTGCATGTTCATTGCTCTTCGAACAAGACTGTTTACGCGCACGCGCGCAAAATAAAGCGCGATGTGTTATAAAGATCATACGATTCGATAGCGACGTGTCTTGTAACAATAGTTTGATTAATCCACGGACAATCTACCGTTGCTCCGTAAACGAGATTGTGGAATATCTAACCGTGAGCGGTAACTTAAATTGTACATTTAATTAGAAATGTTCTTATTTGTAACCCCACGTCTTATGTAAACTGTGTCTTTGGAATCTTCTAATGAATTCTTGATCCTTCGACATACTAAGTAAGTTAGCTAATCCAAGTGAGGAGTTAACATCATTTTATTTCAAAGCTGTTTGGTTATTTCTTACAAATATGTTTTGTGTGCTGTCAGGTTTAAAGCGTTAACTAAATATTATCTGTAAAAAAATGTTTGGTTAATGATACAGTCAACCAGGATTGGTTGTTTAATTCTGCTGTTACATGGTGCCGCCCAAGTACAAAAGTAGCAACAATTTTGCAATATTTCGCTATGAAATAAATATTGATAACGATAAGTAGGTTAGCTGCCGTAAACCACTTTTGAATCCGAATATTATCAAGCGCTACGAGCATTGCTAATTCTTATCTGGCCTTTTTCGCAAACACTTCTACAAATGGGTCACGTTTATTTTTTGCGTGGCGCCCACTGTAAATTTGTATGTTAAACTGCGCGTCGATATGTCTACGGTGCCTACGCTGAAATAGCTAGCGGACTTTCTATAAATACGTTATGATTCAAAAAGAAATGTACAGTCAATCCGACGCACATGCGATTCGTCATCCCCGGTCGGGAAATCGGATTTGGAATTTGCGTTCACAATGTCGTTGACATTTCGTGCGAGTTCGGAAATAAATGATGACTGTAGTCGCTAGTCCAAAATAACCGTTAGTTTCTAGTGCTTCTCTTTATAAAACATAATCGCGGTGCACGATCGAACGCCGTCGCTGGCTCGAAATTTAAATTTGTTTATTAGTTTTGTTGCAAAAGTTACGTCTTACGACACGTGTAGGCATTCGTTTGATTACTAAACCCGCTGTCGTCACCCAGGAATTCCGTTTGATGCCAACTGGGCCCGATGCTTATTTGCGAGGGGTCAGCGCAACCCTATTCAGTAAATGTTTCAGCCTCGTTATTCACATTAGACTTAGCCCTTTTGAATCATGGCTCGCTTTGAAACAGAACCCCTCTGAATCTATTTAGCGTAGACTAAAACTCGTATCGACTGTCCCTTTGACTCGTTGTAGACTAGTTGTAGATACGAACGACGATATACTATTAAATTTGATTCGCTACGCAAACCAGAATTTTTAAGATACAGGCCAAGCTGTTTTTGTAATAATAAAACACAGGTTAGCGCAATCTAACGAGGCGCAGGTATAAAGAAAATTGCTCTTGCCGTATCTTGCTGCATTCATCTTTTATGCTGTATACGAGAGCATTCATAAAGCGCTTAGATGTTTACAGAAAACATCTCGTTGACTATTCAAAGTTGGCTCCATGTTAGGAGAGCACTCTTAAAAGTGCAATTTAATTTATTAGTTACCTCCTTTCGTGTTGGGCTTGCTTTTTGACTTATTTGTTTGTTTGTCTGTAGGTAGTATCAAGAGACTGCAGCAGTTTATTACAAGCGCACTACCGTCTCGACGGTCATCCGCACGTCAATCCCATCCACGAAGTGCTAGTCGGTGATAAGAGGGTGTACCTAATCTTCCCTCGATCACACTCTGATCTCCATTCGTACGTGCGGGCGAGAAAACGGCTCAGAGAACACGAAGCTCGAAGGCTGTTCAGACAAATGGCAGAAACGGTGGCCGCGTGTCACGAACAGGGCATCGTATTAAGGGACCTCAAGCTAAGAAAGTTCGTCTTCGCCGATCCACAAAGGTGAGTCCCCACAAAATTCAATCTAAATAATCGATATTTTGAAATATACGCAGCTAAATAAACACGAGGATTACTGGTAAATGTAAATAAGTACAGGTTAACTCTTATTCGCATCCATAATGTCATTGAATCGATTGCGTCGACAGTTGTAGATGGTTTCTTAACTTTATGTGCTGTGTTTTCGCAAGTTGATTTAATATAGAGAAACCTCGGCTTGTATAAGTTGCAATCGTTTGAAATACGACATTATCTCCTGTTAGTGCAGCCAGCCAGTCGGCCGCGGTTCCGATCGGCGTGTGCTAAATTTTACCAATGAAACAGCTGACGCAACGATCCCGTGGAGACGATATCTCCCGGCGTTAGCAACCGAATCGCCTCGGAAATCGAAATTACTTGTGCAATTTGAAACAGGCAGTCGACGAAAATAAACAACGTTATTTCTAATACTAAAGAAGTAAATATAAATTAAAATTAAATAATTTTCGGAATGAAATGGTTAAACTGCATCGGGGAAAAATACAGTTAAGTATTCCCAATCAATCTAATCGATGGCTTCCTTCAACGTTTTTTGATAAGAACCAGAAGATCGGTTGTCGTGTGAAAAGAAAGTTCAAAGACAAAAAATGTCAGAAAGGAAGCGGAAACACTGTCTGTGTTTTAAGTAGTGCGTCATTTCCTCTGCAGTTCGATAGCGCCGTGTATGACGATAAACAGTTATCGAGTAATTCATTATTACCATTTACGATAAAATGTCCATTAGAGACATTGTTTTCCGGTGTTCGTTGCTTAACGTTTAAAGCTGATTACATGAAAATTATACATTCTCGTATACCTACTCAACACTTTACATGTCAAAGCCGAGTTAAATAATAGTCGAACATAACTAGTAAGTAAAACAAGAACTACAATAGGACAATTGTATTCGCGAATGCCACGAACCGTTACCCAATGTATTTATTAATTATGACCACCAGCCGGTAGGAACCGGCGGATTTTCGAACTTTTGAAACGTTATCTGGCCTCCATTGTTGCGAATATCTCCGGCAATGCTAGCGGCTCAAGGCGAACGGTGTCATTGCTGCGTACACTCAGATACAATACTCCGCAATCGGGTCAAGGGACCGCGACCGACACCGCACCGACACACGCAATACACTACCCACCCCATGCATCAAGGAACCTGTCCACGTTACGATCAGGTGGTTCTGGCTACTATACAAAGGGAATATTTTATGCACCCTTTATAGACCGCATTCCGAAGGGCTCAATAAAATTCCAACACTCATCTGCTCTATGTTACGATCATCATTGTTGATTTAACAAGATTTCTTTATATGGATACTATAATAGATTTAATCGAACGATTTGTAGAACACAATGAGTTTTTTATTCGATAAGTGTAAGGTCTGATTAGATTAGATAAATGCAAATTCGGCAGCCCTCCCGCGATCGGGGCAACAACCCATCTAGAGAGTTCTCCTTGACGTCCCCGCTGAGACAATGTTTATTACGCCTCCACAACCCACAGAGAGTGACCGAATGGTTTCTTTGACCTGACGGCGCCGACGTCCCTGGTGACATTCAGTCAGACGAATTCTAAAATGCCTTTGACGCGACCGTTAACCCTATATCAACTGCATGCACCACTGAATATAGGAAAACAGTTACCATTGCAGTCAGTAAACGAAAGCGCTTCTCTATTTACACAACAGTATTAACTGAGTCCGTTTTAGTGGACAGACGGTAGAAAAAGGTAAAACACCCTTAATACCCTTCAACGAAGCATCATCAAAGCGAACGTTTCAAAAGCGTCGTTCCGCGTTGCGGAACGGAAGTATCGCGAGCGGGCCTCAAATGTAAAAAGTTTGCCCTACCCTTTACGTAATATCACAGCCACAGACGCGAGCACCTCGAGACTTGAGAAACCTTTTCCAACTTCTACCTCAAAGCAGGAATGTTTTACGTTTGGATATTAAACAGTCTAAAGCTTCATAATAATAAACTTAACGGCGTCGAATCATATTTTTAAATAGTTACGAGTGTGTTTCTACTATTATTGTGAAAACAAAAATAACAAAAGGTAGCCGCTAAATTTGAATTATAGCAGTCAATAATTTAATTTAACAGGATATTGCAGATGTTTCCAATTTTATCACATGCCACTCGAAAAGCGGAAATGTTTTTTGTTTCAAAAACGGACCTTCATCTGTTGATCAGGTAGCCAGATGTAAGGACCGTCGTTTGACCCCAAAATCTAAGTCTCACTGATAGCCGACCATTCAACTTTCCCAGAGAGCATTTGCCGAGACATCTGATCTTCCGTATGGTCAGTCAAAATTTACATATATCGTGGCAGCTGACCTCGTTTAACCCTAATAAATTCTAATGATTATGCACACCACATGCCGTAGCGGTCAAGTATTTTCTCCAGCTGTTCTTCGCAATCGTGAGAATGGTCGCAAGTATGATTGTGGAAGGTGCAACACGAGCAAGTGCCCACCCCTAGTCCTCGGTTCTCACGTCTTTGATATAAAGCAACCCCCTTATTATAAATTCGAGTCATCCGGTGGGACGCCATGCTGCGATATCCCGCGCTCCGTCCGTCCCGTCTCAAAGGTAAACAAGAGCATTAATATTGATTCCGCGCTCTCTTTGCCGCTTTGAAGTGGATTTCCTTAACACTCGACCGTAGTTTTTCCCGTCCTTTGAGACTAAAACAAATTATTTTTCTTTATCAAGTCACGATACTCCAGACTCATCGTAAGATCGTTTGATATGATAATTACGCCAAAAAATAACTTAATGCAGATTGCAGTGCTTTGTTTATTTGAATATTTCAATTTGAAATTTACATTGGAATAGATTGACTTTGTCCTATCGTGGAACAGGATCATCTTATATCGTAGTATGAAAAATAGCAATTAAATTGTTTCGATCGTTCGTGGATAATTAAATATTAAATAGGTATAATTTATTTAGAATGTTAATAACGATATGGTGTAATTGGTCTTACATTAACACATCGTATCAACGCAAGTTATGAATCTATATGTATACGAAAAGAAATCTTAAGTAATATACGGGCATAGGCCTTGAGGGAGGAAATCGAGGTGGATGGGAACCGATAACGCAGGTAGCATTGTCCTCGGCCTCAAATCAGACACCTGCGAGCTATGAAAAAACCATTATCTAGGGCCCACTTCCTAAACGGTTTATTTGCGTCAAATCACCGCCAATTTATCGGACTCGTTCTGCGAAAAAAGCGAAAAGCCGGATGTTTGTCGTAAACTGCTTAAAGTTTAATGCTTTTGGAATTGTCCACTCACAGGAAACACCACGCGGAACTATATTCACGCGACGAAAGTCTATTGTAATCGTCCTCGCTTTTATTTTAATTTGGCAGGATTTTACAACACAGAAAATTACATAAATCTCATAACGCACCAGACAGAATGGAGCCCGCTTTGTGCTCTCCGTAGATAGCACGAAGCCTTTGTAAACAATCTCAGGTATAAAATTGTCCTCAGCGCATTGTTCGCCCCATCCCGCCCACTCCACGCCAAAATAATAATACCCGGCGAATCGTTCCAGGTAACAAAACAAAACCCAAGTTTTTTGCGTAACACGGTGTTCAGAAGCCGGATCGGATGATCGAATGCACCGCAAACAATGAAGCTGCTGCGATATGCCGGCGTTAATTTAAACAACCCGATACCCTTATGCTTCATCATAGCAATGTGTAATATAAGTTGTAAAACATCTAATACTATCGAATGCAACGGAAGATGAATGTTTTGGCGAAGAAGATTTCGTACGGACTGGCCGGTGTCTAGTCGCGAAAGTATATTTGCACGTCTGCGGCGCTAACGGGATATTTATGGCTGCGGCTGCGCTGGCGCTCAGCGGCGGATGTGCCAAATTGGTCCGCGGTAGACCCGGCAGACGCCGCCGCGTCGCATACCGGCCCGGCCACCGGCTGACACTATATTTCCTTCCATGCGAGAAGCTTATTTACAGCCGATTAAAATTCGGATTCGACTAACACGCGATAGGAGCTTTCGCGTGTTATTGTTGTTAGTAATTTCGGTGAGATGCTCGCATGAGATGCCTCGAGCTAACCGCCCTGTTTGCCGTTCGGCCGCAGATCGGTTGCCGTACCGACGCCTACATCGACTATTTTGAAAATATTTTGAAACATGGTTGCCAAAGGCTCGTGGTGCAAGACTCCGCCACGTTACAGCGACGCATTTGCATAATACCGGGCGCTCGGTAATCCACCCGTACGTCTCAGTTTCGACAGTTGTATAACTTCGGTGAACCGTGAGAGTCATCGTTGTCATTGCATAATGGACCCTCAGCCATACGTCCACCTAGGAGCGGCAGCGGCGCAGTTTCGTTTGGCACGCGGCATCGGAACCGCGAGTAAGTGTGATTGCGCATCGTATCAGAATATACGGCGTGATTCAGGCGTGCCGGAATTCCGCTAGCTATGTTGCTCGTTTTGGGGCGTTTGTTTGCGACCTCGCACTCGCGCGGCTGCTGAGGTCGCGGCAACTGTGCCAATGTCGCGCTGCCGATGCCGACGCGGCGCCGCGGCCGCCTCCTCGCTCGTGCGGAACAACTGGACTCGTTTAAAAACAATAATTCGCTTTTCGGTTATGTTACATTACACTAGTCATTATAGTTCTCCTTGGAATACTAACGTTCAGAGATGCCTACGCATCTTCACTGAAACGTAAATACTTACGACGGACGCGAGCTTACTGAGTATTCGTCACAACTATAAATAAAGCATGTTCGCACCTTTTTTGGTGGTACGAAAACACCGGACGTTGCTACCGGACGTGGATGCTAGTGCATTGCTCTCTTACGAATAATACCTCTACAACATTGTTATTCTGAGAAACGAAATACCGGACATCGTCACCGTCCATACAAAAGAAAATCGGATTGTTAGTTGAATCTAATGTAATGTTTACATGCAGCATGGCATCTGTGGGACAACAGGTTCATTGTTAGTTCGGAAGAGCAAGGTTCCGGTGACCATTGACTGCGAATTCAATTATTATTTAGACAAGCTTCCTGTCTTAATACAACAATTTCTCAATGCCTCGTGGATTTAGCTGTCGGGTCCACAGCTGAGAAAACGCACGACTAGCTATTAAATCGATCGAGTTGCGTAAAACAAAGGTCTGCGAAACCTTGTGCAAGCGGCGCGCCCGCGCTGCGCCGACATATCTGCGGATTTGCGTAACCGCGCACTTATCCGTCGATACGACGCCCGTGTGTTGTGACACGCTCCGCTTGCCTTCATCTGTAATACTTGCATTCATTCAAAATGTGCTTGGTGCGAGCTCTAAACGGTTGCCTAATAAATAGCGCAAATGGCGAGCAACACCGAATGATTATTTCCTAACGAATCCCGGCTGTGAACTAACAATCGATATGATATTGTTTCATTATTTGGCGAATAGTCTAAATCGGAGCATTATTTGCCATTTAAGTCGACTTTACGACATCTTAAGAAAAGATTGAGTGTTCATTATTCACGCTGAATGCTGAGTTACAATTCCCGCAAATGTTAATCAGTCGCGCCCCCAGCTATGGGCAGCGGTGTTGCTGTCACGTCATGATATCACCGAGTGAGTCATCGCGGTCGTGACTGGAGACGGTGAGCGTCGGATGAACTGGCTTAACCTCTCTCCGAGGTCTGCAACATGCTCGTTAAATATACGTACACCTCACAGGATAAATTCTAGTAATATTTACTATCAAGACAGAAACGGGTTCTAAATTAGATGTTTTTTAGATTAGATGATTGGGTAGTAACTTGACGTGAAATGCAAAAGCGTAGCAAAGAAGCTTACAGCTCCGGGAAACGGTCGTCAAACTTTCCACTCGGTGAGCGCACGCGACCTTATCCCAGCAAGGATAAAGCGCATTCAAGAACCTTGCAAAAAACGCGCACGTGCCGCCAATTAGGGGACGAGACGCTCAGCGCCCTCGGCTGTCTCACAAGAGCGCTCGCGAGGAACGAAGGTGGAACCGCTGACCGCCAAGACACGCGCCCGCCATTTCTAAGCCGTTTCGTTTTACACCGTTCCATGTCGTTCCATACGACTTGGGATAAGATTTTACAGAACGTAATTCCGCGTTAAGTGACAGATTTTATTGTTCTCTCGTTTTTTTGTTCAAAACCTGCTGCGGCGGTTACGTCGTTTCGATCCAACTACCGCTGCATATCCGCGACGCGAAGGTCGCTGACCGCCGAAACTCATCCAGCGTAACCAAAATATAAAGCTTTGTTCTAATGAACAGATAGGGGCGGCCACAGTTTTAATGCAGGCAACATTAACTCGAAAGCAATTATGCTCGCGATCGATAACAATTCGAAGTTCAGTTCAGTTCGCTCCTATAATAGACAGGTCCGTGTAATTGTTTTTAGTAACAACATGTGACAAATTTTGTTCATAATACATTTTCCCCGTAATACAAACATAAGTTCCACACCATCGTTATCGCCTTCCACAATGAGTCTGTTGAACTCGGCTGCCAGCTCATTTGAAATGAATTATCCAGGAATGTGCCATGGTGTTACGCAGAGCTCGTTTTTTCCTTACAATACCGTTCCACATGAGAAATTCGAGGCCGGAGAGTCCTGTAGCGGGTGTTAAAAAATCTGGGCTGAGACACAATGTGACAATGAAGTATGATTCATTGTATGACGGGCAATGAATGCCATGATGGATGCCATGCAGTGCGTCAGTGCACTCGATGACGTCATCGAGAGGGAATTAAAAATCGGAGGGCGACAATAGGAGGGTTCGGGATGAATCATTTAAGCTCCTATCCGGTCTCTACCCTTGTTGGTTTGTAGTAGGCTATTTATAAAGAACCCCAATGTATCAAAAATACTTTCTTATTATAGCAGCCCCGTTCCAAAATATAGCACCATTAATAAACCTCGCATTTACGCGTAAATGCTTACACCGAGTATTTTTTACTTTCTTTGATGTCATGATTTAAATTAGTCATATCATTCAATAAAAAAAAGAGTTACAGTTCCATCTTTACTATTTTTTATTTGTGTGTGATGTTATGTATTGATCGTATAAAATTATATTTTCTGTTTGGTTTAAGATTTAGTGAGCGACTCGCCTTTTATTGTGGGACTTTTATTGTTTGTCAGGACATAACAATACATATATTATAAAAATGTATCCCCAAACTTCCAATAGCGTAGGTCATACCATATAGCAATATAACGAACACTTGCATTGATTGCGAACCTTTTTCGATCAACCAGCCACTCGTAAACAGAATGAACAAAAACCAATGCACAATACAAAAACGAACACTAGCACACGTCGATTTAATTTATTCACGGGCAAAAACACCAGCGAATAAAATATACACAGGAGGATTCAGGGGAATGTAAGCTGAGGTTCGTTTTTATGAGAATATAAAACAAAACCTAGACAACGGTGGCGTACTCAAGTTTCGTGTTAAGAGCTTTATGGCACAGGGGAGTGACCTCGCTACCGCCCCACGTCATAAATCGCCGCCCGCTCCTTCTATCACAGTATGCCTAAAATTAGAGTTCAATAAGTACATTGCAAAAGTTTCTTTAAGTCTGTAATTTTTGTGACGAAACCTATTTTCGTCTCAAAATAAATGCTCTGTTCTGAAGCGTCGCGTAGGCGACTTTCGTGAAAATTCAACATACAAATGACGCTAACCGAACAACACTCGTATAACATTACCATTTCGTTCCGTTTAACCACTGAAGAGGCGTTGGCAAATTCGACCGTCCTTATTTTCTTTCGAGTAAATAATTTCAGCCGTATTATCCACCTACGTGAATCGTTTGGTGCGCAAAACATTCTGATGCGGGGGTGGCAGTCGAATATAATTCTGTTCAGGGTAAGATCTTCAAAAATGTACGACCTTTACGAACATTTTACCCACGCGATCGTCGGAGTTCAACGAAATACCCTAAAATAATCCGGCTTCGAAAACTCCTAATTTGCTAATTTTACTGCGGATTAAAATAGTCTCTGGGTTTTACAACACCGGATTACATTATTGACCAAGGTCTAAACGTTTTTCGCGCGCGGTTTTCGAGTGAAATTTCGAAGTCTACGTCAGACGGAAGACTAGTCGAGAATACATTACACGGCCTTGGCCGCGGTAATCAAATTCGCTGGGAGTCGAACCGGCGAGTCAAAATGATTTACAGCTCCGCCAATTTCCCTGTATATCGACCGTTTACCTCGGGACGAGTCGCGCGGGCGACTGGAAAAAAACGCAACCGGTCGGAGAGTGGCCAGAATTACGATTAACCCTCAATCTGCAGTTGCGATGCGTATGTCACTAAAAATACCTGACGTCTGCCGCCGTGCACTGAATGCTTTTTGCCGTTTGCAATAGTTTATTTACAACCGGCTACTACATTTTGAATAGGATGCGTTGTGGCGCGGCGCACTGCTAAAACTGCCTCGACCAGTTTCTCGCTGCATCAAGTTTTGCCAACAATGACCGCATTATAAGTTAATAGATCCACATTATCGCTTAAAATTTCTAGAAAATGTTCGAAAATCGAATAGTAACAGCAACGGTACATCACCGGTAGCTGTCTTGCGCTTCTCGCCTGAACTTTAATTACCGCCACAATTTTCCTGTTACCTACAAAAACTAAGTAGCATCTATTAATTTTAAGTCAATTAGAAACACAAATGAGGCTGTCATAGCGAGGGCGTCGCACCACTCGCCTCATGACTATGCGCTCGTTGTAATGAGTTCGCTTGTGGAGTACCTACACCACGTTCGAGGCTCGAACAATGGCCGCCACCACACCGTCATTACGACGCGGCTCACGGGCGACTGTCCTATAAACAGTTTCCTGTTTTCTTGCACTCATATAATCGGGTTCTTATACCGATAACCTCGATATTGAAAGCTAGTAGGACACCTCGTAGACGTCTTTATGTAATCCGCGTGCAGATTTACCTAGATACACAGATTTCTAACAATTAACAAGACTATCGCGCTACATACATAAATTTAATTACGTCCTGTGTTCTCTCATTGTCTCTAAACTACACAATGATCATCGTCATAATCATGAAATATTTATTTAGTATTCTATTGTACATCCGCAGGAATGTAACTAAAATAACAGGAAAATAAGTCATACATTTCCTGGAATCACATTTTCCCCGGTGATATCTTTCTTACAACAATTACTCCGGATTTTTTCGTTTGGCAAAAATCCATGTCATGATAACAAGCTTAGTCACTCGAAACAATTAAGCAATTCGTGAATTTGAAAACCAATTACTATAAGGAAACATTAAATAATTTCAACCAGACTTTTGGGTACCTATTTGCATACTTATCCATTACCTTAAGAATTTACCAAGTTTTGTTTTCCTGCTAATTATAACGTACACGATAGTGAAGAATTTTCATTTAATCTATTACTTTGTTAAGAATATCACAAAGTTTATTTTACTTGTACTTGTAAGTGTTTATATACAAATTGTTTTCAAATATTTTGTCCCCATTCTTGAAACGATTACCTGCTATTAAGGAATTTGTGTTAACTGGAAATTACCTAGCGAGATAAACTACTACTCATACTATAATTACTTCTTTTGATGTCATCCTACAAAAGTCACTAAACAATTAACTTTCAAATTATGCTCATTAGAAAAATCTTCTGTTCCGATTTCTCAATTTTAAGTATGTCGTCTTTTTTCCTGTTTATAAGGATTTGTTTGGGCTTTATTATTCTATCAACGAATAAACACAGCCTTAATAAGTAATATGAAAGTTAAATATGGATATATTGACTTCTGACTGTACTGAATAAAACCAATACAAAGCACAACGACGTCGATAGAGCAAAACTAACGCTTAAAATAATAGTATAAAGTTTAATTCGTAGCGAGATGTTCCAAGTTCTATGATAAATAGAAGCGCTTCCGGCCGATAGGAGTCGTGAATGTTTTCTTCGATCGGCGCGGGGAGGGGCGGGTGAGGGGACTGTCCTCTAGCCGATCCGCAGCGTAGGCGCATCCTAATCTCGTTCATCTGACGTAACACAGTTCACGGTCAACAGAAGGAAATGACGCAAACGACGCGCGCACTGCCAACATTACAACACCGTGTCGAAGTTGCCAAAACAATCCACGTGATCAATGAGCCCCTGTAATGGAAAGAAAACGTCAGCCCCTGCGGGGTTTCATTCTGTTTCGTATAGCGTGGCGCACCCGGACCGAGTCATTACTTATAATTATAGCACTCGACAACTCTCCGAAATTCGTCAAAAATCTTGACGTAATTTGACTTGATGACTTTGAAACTTAGCGGTGTAGAAGACACCGCCATTAAGAGTCAGTAAATACGGAATCTATATTTCCTTGCGAAGATATAAAGCTGGGCACGCATGCAGATCGTGTTCGTAATACTATCGGAAATAATTAGGATCTCTCTGACTATTAATATCCTGTAAACCAGTCTGTGTTTAATTGCAAACCGGCCCTATCCCGACCGGTTCGCTAGTCGCTCGGTTCTTGTAAGGGTCAGTTATATTTTCATTTGTAGAACTCAACTTGAACTCGTAACTCTTCCCCGAAGCGAAACTTTAAATAGAACACGCCCACTGACTAAACAGGAAAAATGCGTTGAGTAATTTCACAACTATTTAACTGCGAAGAAGTTACGTGTGCTCGCGGTGAGCCAGTACACATTACACTGTAAGAAAAGAAACAATAATAAATTACAATTCATTATATAGTACAACAAGCAAATCTAATAATACACTAGAATATGTATATGAATATGTAAGTGTTTTGAACGTCTGTACCACAGGAGTAGATCACGGTATAATTATAGCGTTATTGATATCTTTGATAATTATATTTAAAATCACTTGTTAAAATATGTTAAAGGTAACAGCTTTTAACGCATCAAAAACGCGTGTAGTTGTAATGCAAAAATAAGCATGGTGATGGTGCTCAGAACGTCTATGTAGATAGTCTGTCTAATACAGTCTTAACTCCTACCACCGTATATAATGTGTATGGTATTAAAACCGCGAGCGCCGATCGGTCCGTGCACAATGACATTGAAATGCGTCGAGTTGCGAAATGTTACTCTTTTCGTGGTTCTGGCCTCGCCGGCCGAGATTGAAGAATACGTATAATAAATATGAGAACGTACGCGACCTCAGTTCGCGGTCGCAGTTGCGTAACCGACCGCGACAAACAATACCTGCATACAAACTCGATTATAATATTCATTTTCATTATTACACGTAATGCACGCCCAAATTAACTCCAATCTACTATTTAATTACGTCGCCAAATAGTTTACTGATATGTCACAAAATAATCATTATCAATGTAATTGTCGAAAACCAAAGAAATTTTAATCAAAGTAGCGTAGTAGGTTCAGATATAAATTATGTGCATAGAAAAAAGAGCGACGAACAAGCAAATAGAATTTAATACCAATGAATTTTTTACATCCCATTTTGGCAATAAACCGAGTAATGTATGCACGTAAAAAATACCAACAAGCGAGAGTTTCCAAATGTAAAAATAAAAATCGAAAGTTACTCATTAAAGTAAATGTCAACACGCTATGTGACATTCTGTCTCGGGTCTGATAAGGCGGCGGGGTTCAAATCACAATCTTATAGCAGGAATATTTTAAGCGTATGTTAGGCTGCGTATCCGTGATCGGGTCGTGTCATTGCCGGTGTTGATGTTCCCTCGACGATATGAAGTCACCGACGATTATACTCCACGGGCCACAATAGATTCGCGTCATTAGTAATTCACCGTACATTCCACTCATGTTTTTCTCCATTAAACAATCAATCTTGTTTATACAGATTTCACGACAATTTGCGCAGCAGTCGTCCGAATACCGCTCGATTCGCGTGGCTGATGTAATCGACGTTTATAAAAACCAGTTCGCGTCTAGTTACACGAATAGGTACCTACTCATTAACAAAATTGCGTATTTAAACATTTCCAAGGTACGTAGGTTCAGTTATACGTAACTAAGCCGCACAAGTTTCCAATTTTGCGTCGAATTGTTTAGATGTTGAAACGTGCCTACGAATGGCGTTACGTTTAGACGTATTTTGCGCCCACGCGAATTTTAAGGGTCGCCCCACGTGCTCATTGACGTCACGGGGGTAGACGCTTCGTGTGGGCTAGCGATCCGTGACGTATTCGGAGGAGTTATGAACGTCTCCGCATCGATCGTTCGCGAAGTCGCAAATCGCAAAGCGATGACGTAGGCGGAAGCGGTTACGCGTGGTCGCGTCGCGGCCACTCGGACGGCATCGATAGGCCACCACGGCTGCCGTGGCCAAGGACGGCCGGCACGCGGCAACCGGCACGGCTGCGCTTGCGACATCCGATGCCGATGCGATAGCGATGCACTAAACTACGCTTGCTATTATTTGGTATTGCAACTAAAATATTTCATGTTTATCAAATGTTCACCTTAGCTGATATTTTGTTTGCATGAATTATTCATGAGTTTTATTTCGATATTAGCTTTGATAACATTTTTCCTCTATTTCATGATTACGAACTTAATATAAAATATAGGTACATTCGAGTTTATCGCAATCATTCCGCTATAACGCGTTATGAAAGGACCTTCGCGTAACAACCGCTTGCTCCAATTTATTCGGCATTCATGGATTCAGGTCATAATTCAAAGCTGATTTCAAATTACAAACGCTAACGGCACACGTTCACGATACCTAAGCCTATGTACAAAGGTACATAAATATTATATACTAAGCATAACTATAAAAGAGTAAATAACCAACATTGCATACTACATACGTAACTTTTCAATGTTACGTCATACTAATGTATACGCCAGTTATTATAATTACCTAACAATTAACGCAAAATGAGAAACAATTTGTTTGGTAACATTGTTGAATTGATTTGTGGTTTAACAGCACGCCTGTCAGGTATTTCATGTTCTTACAAACATTGCTCTTCGTTATGTTGAAACCACATACAGGATTTATGAGAAGAGTATCAAATAGCTACAACACCTACAAGTAACACTTCTGTTATGGGTCCAATTGACACATTAACACGCAGACAACTGAAGTTCGTCGACGAACTCGACGCGGATTTACGATGTCTTATCAATAGAATCAAATAGCTAGTTTGTATGGAACTACAATAGAAATATTCGCATATATTTTTTGTACATTTGTATTGTTTGTTAACATTTTTTGCACGAAGAACCTTCAAGTGATTCCTGCCACGGCGTTCACCTCCCCACGAAGGTGACATGATGATGTAATTAGCGTGATCTTTTGCAATACATATGATTGCTATATACGTAATATATGCTTACAATATTCTGAAACTGATATAATAAAAACGAATGAAGTAAATTGAAAGAATATCTTTTACTCGTATGTAGCCCACACATTACTAGAAATACATATAATACGGTTTCTTAAATTGAAATAAAAATATGTAGTGGTTTTTCCTTTTTAAGTTTCTTAATATAGGTATTCTCGTGTAATATATACTCCTAATGTTTTACTATAGTTATGTCATTATGTGTACAGATCGTATAGGTATTTCAAACAGTCAATTTCACATTTCGTGACAGTTACTAGTATATGAAATAGTCCGTGTATTTCGGATTCGGCTGTACGCAATAATAAATTAAATTCTGCATGTAATACTAATGATCGTTGTAATACTAATACTAATGCTGACACATTACATTTCCAAATACAATTATATAATTAGTATATTTTTTCTAATATTCCTAATACTAAATACATATAAAATTAACTATGTAATGAACGAAAAGACATTCATTTCTGATTTGTTTATTTCTTCCTAGTCTTAGATATTGGTCACTTCTACTAGGTCTGCGACATAGACGGAAGTCTTTAAGGCAATATTGTTTTATGTATTATGTTGATCAGCTTGCGTCAAAAGGAACACATTGAATCTTTCAGTGTTTCAGGAAAAACTACGCATTTGAGACCCCCAAACCATTATATGCGTTATTCCCACTAACAAAAATAACAGAATCGCTTGAAATATTATCAAAATTGTTATTCCCCACACTTAGTAAATCCCAGTATCAATTGATTTAGTGATGCTAATATCTAGACGTAGCGATAAAAACGAATGACGTCATGCAAAAGGAAATAACCTTTTGTCACCATGGCTCCTTCAATTCGAAATTGGAGTCATGATTAATTAACCAGTACGTACCTAGAAAAGTACCTTCAGATTCACAATAATGACTGAAAAAAACTTCAATGAAAATATCTGTCTTTTAAAAGATATACTTTCGTAGTTTGCGCTGCTTTACGACTATGCTATGGCAACTCCTTTCAATATATGGCGGCTTCCGTGTTGGATAGATGTGGATAAGAGACACCCGTGAGCACCCGTTCCGTATTAAAATAATCAATCCTAGGAAAATATTACTTAAATTCATATGTTTAAAAAGAGTTCTACACGACTAGTTTTAAAAATGTTAGTTTTTATATTTGCTTATATACAAATAAATTTTTATTTAATGTAATTTATATTAATTATCCGCCAAATTCGCAGAACAACCAGTTTTTCCTCACTGTTCTGATAACGGCCGCAGGTTTCCCTATAACAGTCATATGTATGTATAATGTATGCTGACCACAAAATATGCAATAAACCTTTGCCTTACATCATTCACATGTCGCGTCATTAATAATTTGCATGAAATGGAATGTTTGTTTCAGTATGAACTATGTGACTCATTAATTGTGATTTATATTCAAACTATGGAAACGTGTCGATAAATAGGGTTGGCTAATTAATTTTTTTGACGATCGAGAAAAACTTCTTGATTAGTTCTTAGTCTCAGAGGTAAAAAATAAGATTGTTTGGCTCAATTAATACAAACACTACAGTCCTCTCGATCTGAATGGGCGTTAAATTTATTATGTAAATAAATTTTAATTCTAAACTATAACCTTATAGTACAACTTGCAGCAAAATTAAAGTATGTTATTGCTATTTAATTTACGATAAATACAAAGATTATGAAAGGATAAAGGGATAAATAATACAGTACTTTAAGAGTAACGATCATTAAGTTGACAACCCTACTTATCGCTCGGGAAACTTTGATTGGAAAACAACATATATTTTCATTCGCGTGAATGATAAACTCCGTAAACTTCCGCGATCAGTGCGCACTCCGCATCCTGTTAAGGAGAAATCACTGGAGACGTCTTATACCCACACCAAAACTAAATTATGACCCATCATCTAGATTTAACCTCGCCGGGAAATAAATCTAAAGCATTAGCACGAGTTCTATTGGAATTGGTATTACGATTACCACTTTTCATTAACACCTTTCTCACTTCGTAACTTTGAACATATCCTTATGTTTTAAATAATTAGACTTATCTGTGAGAGAAAATAAACTAGAGAAAATAATTTTATTTCATTTACCTTTTCCTCTGTTATATTAAACAATATCGATAGCTGAAGTTGACAAATAAATCGATATGACAAATAATCGATATATACAGTTAAGAATACGGCGTGCGGCCTCCACTCGTGCAGTTCAATGTCAGTTGCGCAAGCGCTCTTCCGCCTTCGATTCCCCCACCAGGAACAGACGGTCCAATTCAAATTTAACGCCTCTTATCGTCAACAAATTGTTACGCAAATTTACATGTATAATGACTTTCTGTTCACTACGATTAAGTGTACTTAAATATATTTAAAAATGTAACGGAGCAAATTAAATTCCTAAGACTTAGAAGTATGCGCAGACAATTTGTTGTCTTACAACTCTGTGTTTTCACATATTTTTCCTCTCTCTTCAAATTTTCAGAATGGTAGGACCATTCTATTATTATTATATTTAGTATTAAATTAGCATACAATATCTAGAACTATTTTAATGGTAGTAATAACTTAATAAATTCATTCTTGAGCAAATACGAGGGCCAAACTGAAAGTTTTTAGAACTGGCAACTTAAAAGCATTATATTAAAAAAATAAGTTTAAAT